>JAKMXC010000443.1:0-51491 GCA_025328345.1 Colletotrichum sp. SAR11_59
CCCCGCCCCCCCCCCCCCCCCCCGCCGCCGCCGCGCCCGCCCCCCCCCCCCCCCCCCCGCCCCCCCCGCGCGGGCCGGGGTTGTGAGTGTAATGTTGGTAGTGAGGCTCTGAAAGAAACGTAATGGGAGGGATGCGAAAGTGGTTGCGTGGGATGACGTGGGGCTGAGTTGAGAAGGAACACGGTGAGTGACGCGAAGAGGGGGAACGGGATTTATATCAGCAGGTCGCGGGCTTGATGACATTTGGGATCAGCCAAAAAAAAAAAAAAAAGACTACGGTACGTACTTCGAGCAGTGCTCCCGATGCGGGCTGGACGCGAAAATTAAAAACAGCAACTGCCTTTTTCTCCGTGCACAGACCAGTTGAGACAGCAAGGGACGATTACTTAGCCAACCAGAAGCCTTTCTTTACTCCATCCACATCAACCTGCTCTAGGTACCTAGGTAGTGTGCTAGTGAATGCGGCCGCCTCGCACTGCTAAACGAGTTCCGCACGCGTTCAACACGCGAGTAGAAATAGTGGACTGTCAGGGTATTTCGGGGATAAAGACACCTGTGGCGATGAGAGATATCGTACAGATGCCTCACGTCTTCATTTCTATGCTGCATTATGCCAAAGTTGCGTCCTTGGTACAGGACTACAGTATTCAGATGCCTATCCCGTAGCCATGACTGCACGCGACAGCGGCGACTTGCACGTCTCCTATCTCTTTGCGTTTAGACAGTGGGGACTTACTCCAAGGTCAACGCCAGATGCATGCGAATGGATTCGACGTCGAAGCGGAAGAGTATTATCGCCCCCGCCGCATGGGTGATGGATTTGGCACGAGCCTATCAGAAAACGAGTTAAAATTCCAAGCTCGTCTATGCCGCTGCACAGGCGCCATCGACTTTTCAAATGGGCGGACGCAGAAGTATGGGTCTGCTTCTGCTATCTGGCAGTTTAGACGAACTGTCGAAACCTCTTGCGAGTGCGACACAGTACATGCAGTCAGTCTACTACGCGCCTCCCCAAGGTTTCCTTCACGCGACGCGGCGCTTGGGTTGTGGAATTTCGGGGTAAGAGCCTTCACCCTCGCACGCTTGGTTCCCTTCAAGCTCATCGCGCAGTGGTCTGCAGCAGATAGGATACCTAGTGATCTCTCTTCTTGTTGTTTGTTCGGTGCGTTTCAGTGTTCGACGTTCGGCGGCCGCGGTACAAAGCGACCAAATGATTCAATGAACAAGCTATTGTTCGCTTGACCCAAACGCGGTAACTATCGATATGAAAGTGCACGTAATTTGCTTGCCATTAAAGTGGTGACCTCTGCGCTTTGCAGCAAGAATGCCACAACTGACGTGGACGCGTGACAGTGGGCGGCGGGTATTAGATCGCGTTCTACTGCTTCTGCGTACTTGCTACCGCGTCAGACAAGGTGAGACGTGATTGAAGCGCCATAGGGCCTGCTGCCGCATCCCGCATTTCCCACGAACAGAGTGACAGGGGAAGTCGTAAGGTAGCGTTCGATGGGGAAAAGTGAGGATACTGACTCTGGGTAGAATGCCTGTGGACCGGTACGTATTACACCTACCTACCTACCTTCCGGGTCTTGGGCCGTGGGACCTGGAAAGATGGGGTGGCGTCGCAGATGCCAGATTTACAGCCAATCAAAAATCGGCCATCCGCACTTCGACAACAAAGCGTAGAATCCCGCCAGCTGCGCCTGCCTTTTTCCAAGTAATCGCACCTGCAGAAACGGGGTTTTTCGAACCGTCGCGCGCAGACGCACAGGCCACCTCCCGTCTGGCACACAATCACTCCCCTCCGCAGCCAGCCCAGTTTCCTACCTATTTATTTCCCTCTGCCCTCCACCCACTCCAATCTTCTCTCCTCATCCACTCACACCCACCGCCTTCGATCAATACACCAACCAACATCTCAACCACACCCAAACCATCAACTTCATCACCATAATTAACAGTCGCAATGGCCCGCACCAAGCAGAGTACGCACTTCCCTTCTGGCTTGACCTGCCAACCACTCGCACAGCGCTGACTCCTTCCTCACAGCCGCCCGTAAGTCCACTGGTGGCAAGGCTCCCCGCAAGCAGCTTGCTTCCAAGGCCGCCCGCAAGAGCGCCCCCTCTACCGGAGGTGTCAAGAAGCCTCACCGCTACAAGCCTGGTACCGTCGCTCTCCGTGAGATCCGTCGCTACCAGAAGTCCACCGAGCTTCTGATCCGCAAGCTCCCCTTCCAGCGTCTGGTAAGTCACATGCACTGGCTTCACCACCATAGAGGTAACTAACCAACACTTTCCCAGGTTCGTGAGATCGCTCAGGACTTCAAGTCCGATCTCCGCTTCCAGTCCTCCGCCATCGGTGCCCTTCAGGAATCCGTCGAGTCTTACCTCGTCTCCCTCTTCGAGGACACTAACCTCTGCGCCATTCACGCCAAGCGTGTCACCATCCAGTCCAAGGACATCCAGCTCGCCCGCCGCCTCCGCGGTGAGCGCAACTAAACATTGTCTTTCGATTTTCTCTTATGGGTGGTTCATGACTCGCGCTTTGGGAATGCTTGACGAAGGGACCGTCTTTGGTTTTTGGGGGTAATCTGGCGTTACGAATGCGTTTGATAACAACGCAAGGGTTGTACAATTAAACAGCAGCAAAGGATGGCTGCAAGGAATGCCAAACACTTCATGATCTATACCTTTTTGTCTTGTGCACAACGTGATGTATTCGATATGATGATGTTTCCGTTTGTGGGCCACAGCTCGCCCCGCTATGCGTCGCGCATGGGATAAACAATGGAAGTGTCGCGATCGCCTCCCGAGCCAGTGGGGTCGCTGTCACACGTCTTTACAGAAGGATCTGCACCTTACCAATTACCGTGACTCATTTTCGTGCTCGTGCGTGTAGAGCATGATTAAGTCCTCTTCGACTGAACGACACTAACACACCTGACGCAGAGCCAGTGCCCGATCGTCAGCAAAGTTCTCTACCGACGCGGATCCTTGCCCGTCTGACGAGACTTGCAACTTGTCTGCACCCTGATAATGTAGCTTCACCTGGGGGTAACTGAGATGTGATAGTAACTAGTGTGTTCGTCCGATGAACATAAATCTGCCGCTACAACGTTGAGAAAGGCTTGGGCTAAGCCCTTACTTGACTGCATTGAGACTTAATGCCCCTCTTCCGTTCTACTTCTACATGGTCCTCGCCAGGGCCCAAAAGTTGTCCATTTTCGATCTGGTTAAAATTTCTTTGGCCTCGGCATCAGATTCGCACACCTTACTTCCCCATTTGCGAAATGCCCGTGTCTTTTCTTCTCCTTCAAAGACAAGCTTGCATTCGTTTTGCGACATGTCTCTCAAGTCCCCATTCTCATTCTCCGGAAGTAACCAATCTCGCGCCTGTTGCCGTGTGGCGCCCTCGCGCGATGGCGAGTTCTCTGTCCAGTCGATACGATTAAGCATCAGTTTCTTGTACTTTCCGATGCTATGCTCTCCCCCCTCTACAATAACCAGATTCATCTTTGGGTGCATGATGCAGACGCCAGTGAGAGAGTGTTGCTCAGCGTTCTTCCCAATCTTGAATCTGTGCTGTCCATTCGCAAGGCTGTTGATCTTGAACACCAGAACGTGTATGCCTTTGGCAGCATCCTTCTCCTGGTTGGCGGCAAGCTTGTCGTGTTTTTCCTCCTTGGTGAGCTTCCGTTCCTCATTGGCCTCTAGGTGCTTCTGTTGCCGTTCCGCAATCTGGCGATTAACTAGATTCTCAACCGCCGTAGGGTCCTTGACTGCCGAGTCTGCATAGACTCGCATCATGTTGCTCTTCTTAACCTTGGGCGGCGGTGCTGGCACAAGGCCAAGCCGGATCTTTGCTTGTTGCTCCTTCAGCTCGGCCATCCTCCCCTGCCTCCGTACTTTGGCTTTCTCCTTCGACGTAAGAAACATGGGTTTCGGTGCAGGTTTGTTTCGCTCTTGCGGTGGCTCTAATGCAACGGGATGCTGAACGTACTCGGTGACGATTGTGTCCTCCGATGTGATCTTGAGGTGAATTACATCGTCGATGTTGTCATAGTTACCGCCATCGACTAGCCCTTCATCAAACCATTCGATGTCCGGAGGTGCCTCAACCACAAGGTTCTTCTCCAGATCTAATTCCTCGTCGATGCCAGCCTTTCTGGTCTGCGCGGCGATCTTCTTCTTCAGTTCCTCCAGCGCAGCCTGTCGTCGCATCGCATTGCCCTGCTGGATGAATCTGCCCCTTGGATGGAAGTTAAGGGGGCGAGACTGTCGCTGCCGGCTTCCTGTAGGTGGACCCGCCTGTTGGTCGTTGAAGTAGGGGTTTGGTCTTGTATTGTCTTGACTACGCGATGAAGGGATCGACGACCTAGCGCCAGCCAAAGACGATGAGCTGGAGTCAATCTGAAATCGATATGGGGGAGCTCTATCACTTCCACGGCCCGAAGACTGAACCTGCCCAAGACCTTGAAGGGCAGGATGCAGTCCAGCCTCAGGGACGCCTTTGGCTTTGCTGCCCCCAATCGCCGCTGCCACCCTTGCTTTCAATGCAGCCATTTTGTCGGCAGCGGTTTCGGGCTTATGCACTCGAGAGTTTGGATCGTGACGAGGCCCTAGGCCGCTTGAGTCGGAACGTCGATCCATCGTAATTCGATGTGACAGAGTTATTTGTTGTTGCGCGTTGGGAATCTAGTCTTGAGGTGCGGGCTTCCCCTTTGAGAAGGCAACGGGGGTCGGCGAGCGAGTGGTACAGTCGTCGGCTGTGATTTCTGAATCGGCTGGACGGACGAAATCAAAGTAACGAGCGTGCTTTGATAGGCAAGGAGTAATGAACATACATGTGATGCCTCGTGTATGGCGTCGCAGGCCTGCAGGCTGGTGTAAACAGTTCTTACATAAGGGTGATTACCGAGGATTTCGTAGGCATCTTCTCACTACCTTATTTCGATGTTGCCTCGACACCTCTCAACAGCTCCACTATTGGCGGGTCTTTTTTTCTGCCGCGAACCACCGCCAAAAAAAAGTTCCCCTCTGCCTGTCTTCCGCCGACACTTCTCCCACCGGTCTAGCTGATTTTGCGACCCAGCTGCCTGTACCAACCCGACCGACAAGACACTGAATGGAAAATTTGTTTCCCTCCGCCTCACCCTCTGTATAGAATCAGATCGGTGTCAGGCTAGTTCCTGAAGCCTCGTTGGCAGCATGAATATCTCACAACCTATCTCGTCGTCCGTGGAGACGGTCGAGTTCACTTTTCTTACCGAGGAGGAAATCAGAGCCGTTTCCGTCAAACGTATTGAGAACGACAGCACTTTCGATAATCTTCTCAATCCTGTTCCTGGTGGTCTATACGATCCCGCGCTCGGCTCCTGGGGCGATGCTCTGTATGTTTGTCACTGCAATCGACTATACTCGCTTCAATTGACTAACAAAAACCCTGCCAAAGTTGCGCGACCTGCAATCTCAACCAGTCTTCCTGTCCTGGCCACGCCGGCCATATCGAGCTCCCTGTTCCTGTATACCATCCGATCTTCCTCGATCAAGTCCTTCGGCTCTTGAGGTCGCAATGCGCTTATTGCAAAGGTTTTCGTATGCGCCACCGCGAAATCAACCGCTTCTCGTGCAAACTTCGACTGCTCCAACATGGCTTGCTGCATGAGGCCCTTTTTGTCGATGCCGTTGGTGAGGAGCTCAAGGGCCTTGCGATGCCCGGCGTCCCCACCGATTACGACAGTGAGGCCGAGGAAGAAGGCACTTCCACTGTCGACAACATCATCGGCGCACGCGAGGCCTTCGTTCGCCAAACTTTGAAGGCTCACAAGCTAAGCCTGGGAGAGGTGAGGAAGGGCAAGCACGAAGGGTCTATTGAAATGCGAAGAGAGCTCATCAAGGAGTTTATGGTGCAAATAACCAAGCCCAGAAAGTGCGACAACTGCGGTGGCATTTCCCCGGCCTATCGAAAGGACCGTTTCGTCAAAATCTTTGAAAAGGCCCTCAGCGAGAGGGACATTGCACACATGGCTCAAAGGAACCTGCACATGAAGGACTCGATGGCAACTGCTGCCATGACATCGAAGTCTAAGACGACGCGAGGCTCTGATCACGCCGACGAAGGCGTTGCTGATGTCGACCTGGCCTCGTCTGAAGAGAACGACGTTGAGATGCGCGAAGCCAGCAGCAGTGACGAGCATCGCCTTATGGACAAAGGAGAGGAAGACGCCACCAATGTTTCTCCGGGACAGCAGCGATACATCAGCGCCATGGAAGTTCGTGCTCGTCTGCGAGAGTTATTCGAAAAAGAGCAGGAAATTATGTCTCTGATCTACAACTCAAAGCCAGTGACTAAGAAGGCCGCTAAGATCACGGCTGATATGTTCTTTCTCCGCACAATCCTTGTTCCCCCAAACAAGTTCCGACCTGAAGCTCGTACCGGCGACTCGATCTCTGAGGCTCAGCAAAACTCTCTGTACAAGAACATTCTGCGGAACTGTGTCAGTATTGCTAGGATACACCAGAACGTCGGAGGTACGGATCAGTATGGAAGAGCGAGAGACATCAGCGACCTGCACCAGATATGGACAGAATTACAAGAGTCCGTCAATTCCCTAATCGACAAGAGCAAAAACCCTGTGCAGGGCGCAGCGGCCAAGAGAAATGAAGACGGTATCAAACAAAAGCTGGAGAAGAAGGAAGGTCTGTTCAGAAAGAACATGATGGGAAAGCGAGTCAACTTCGCTGCGCGAAGTGTTATCTCCCCGGATCCGAACATCGAAACAAACGAAATCGGCGTGCCTCCTGTTTTTGCACGGAAGCTGACTTACCCCGAGCCAGTCACAAGCCACAATTTCAGAGATATGCAGCAAGCAGTCATCAATGGTGTCGATAAGTGGCCAGGCGCTGCGGCAATCGAGTACGAGAATGGCCAGATTGTCAACTTGCGGTCCAAGTCGACTGATGACCGTGTATCGCTCGCCAACCAGCTTCTCGCCCCTACCAACAACCAGATGAGTGGCGTGAAAAGCAAGAAGGTTTATCGCCACTTGACAAACGGTGATGTGGTCTTGATGAACCGCCAACCAACCCTGCATAAGCCCTCCATCATGGGCCATAGGGTGCGGGTGCTGCCTGGTGAGAAGACAATTCGAATGCATTACGCCAACTGCAATACGTACAACGCCGACTTCGACGGAGATGAAATGAATATGCACTTTCCCCAGAATGAGGTGGCTAGAGCCGAGGCTCTTCAGATCGCCGACACGGACCATCAGTATCTCTCTGGAACTGCAGGCAAGCCCCTTCGCGGATTAATTCAGGACCATCTTTCGGTTTCCGTGGCGCTCTGCAACAAGGATACTTTCTTTGATCGCGACTCGTATCAACAGCTTATTTACTCAGCGTTGCGCCCGGAGAGTGGCCACATTCTCGGTGAGAGGATTGAGCTTATCCCACCCGCCATCATCAAGCCGATTCCCAGGTGGACTGGCAAGCAGGTTGTAACCACCATCCTGAAGAACATTAAGCCGCCAAATGGCGAGGGACTGTGGATGACCGGCAAAAGCCAGGTGAAGGGCGAGCAGTGGGGTAAAGGCTCGGAGGAGGGTACTGTACTATTCCAGGATGGTCAATTCCTTTCCGGCATCCTCGACAAGGCCCAGCTCGGTCCCAGTTCAGGCGGCCTGATTCATGCTATTCATGAGATCTACGGCCCTGCGGTTGCCGGCAAGTTGCTGAGTGGCATTGGCCGACTTCTTACGAGATACCTGAACATGCGGGCATTTACTTGCGGTATGGATGATCTGAGGCTCACACCTCAAGGCGAGGTATCTCGAAAGGAAACTCTCAAGGCTGCTAAGGGTATCGGTCTTGAGGTTGCGGCCAGGTACGTGTCTCTGGAGGACAACAAGCCCGGCAGCGATGACCCGGAACTTCTCACTCGCCTAGAGGAGGTTATGCGCGACGACAGCAAGCAGGAAGGCCTCGATATGCTCATGAACCAGAGCTCTGCAAAGGTTTCTAGCATGGTGACAGCTGCTTGTCTGCCGGTCGGTTTGGTTAAGCAATTCCCGAAGAACCAGATGCAGTCGATGACAACATCTGGCGCCAAGGGTGGCCAAGTCAATGCTAACCTCATTTCGTGCAATTTGGGACAACAAGTCCTCGAGGGTCGAAGAGTTCCTCTCATGGTCAGTGGAAAGTCTTTGCCTTGCTTCCGGCCGTTCGAGACAGATGTTCGCGCTGGTGGCTACATTGTCCAGCGTTTCTTGACGGGTATCCGGCCGCAAGAGTATTACTTCCATCACATGGCAGGCCGTGAAGGCCTTATCGACACCGCTGTTAAAACATCTCGTTCTGGTTACCTGCAGAGGTGTATCATCAAGGGCATGGAAGGACTGACGGTTTCGTACGACTCTACTGTTCGCGACGCCGACGGCACATTGGTGCAATTCTTGTATGGCGAAGACGGGCTGGATCCTACCAAGCAGAAGTATCTCACCGACTTTGGCTTCGTTCTCCGCAACATCGGTTCCGAAACGGCTCAGTTGAATTTCGGAAGCGAGTTCAAGGACAGGTTTGCCGGCAACAAGGACGACATTTTGAAACACATGAAGAGCGCCATCAAGCACGCCAAGGTCGACATCGCCGCCAAAGACCCAATCATTTCTCTCGTCAACCCTGCCAGGGTGGCTTTCGCCACGTCCGAGAAATTCTACGAGAAGATGTCCAAGTATATCAAGAACAATGAGGATGGCCTGATCCGCGACAAGTCTAAGGATGTCTCTGGTCTGATCAACGCTCCTGCCGTGAACAGAAAGTCAGCTGAGCTCGTACTCGCCGCTAAATACATGCGTTCACTCGTCGAGGCTGGAGAAGGTGTCGGTATCGTAGCTGGCCAGAGTGTCGGTGAGCCTTCTACTCAGATGACGCTGAACACATTCCATTTGGCCGGTCATTCAGCGAAGAACGTCACGCTTGGTATTCCCCGTCTTCGCGAGATTCTCATGACTGCGAGTCGATCTATCTCCACGCCGTCGATGACTCTCCTTCTTCACGAGGAGCTCTCCGCAACTGAGGGAGAAATCTTTGCAAAGTCTATCAGTGTGTTGCCTCTGGCCGATGTGCTTGACACCGCAAGCGTCAATGAACGCATTGGAAAGGGGCAAAATAGCGCGCTGGCTAAACTCTACGATGTCCGACTGAACTTTTTCCCCTCGGAGGAATACACCAAGACCTACGCGATCGATGCCTCTGATGTTATGGACACCGTGGAGAAGAGGTTCTTGGATCATCTTTTGAAGATAATGACCAAGGAGATCAAGAAACGGCGAAGTGAGTCCAGCTCAGCCACGCCTGATATCGGTGCCAAGGCCGGCGTTGTCGAGATGGCGACAGGCAACGGAGAGACAAGAGGTGGCGGGGACGACAACGACGATGACGACGATGACGGTGATGGCGATGCGACAAACGCTAAGAACAAGGCAAATCGAGAAGAAGCCGTATCCTACGGACCCAATGATGACGAAGATGACGCCATACAGCGACAGATGGAGCGCGAGGAGTCAGTGGAAGAAGACGAAGGCTTTGGTGGCAGCCCAGTCCCCGAGACTCGGCAGGAGGCAGAAGACGAGGAGGAGGAGGAGGCAGAAGACGATGAGTCGGAAAGCGAGGGCGCCTGGAGAGCTGAGCGTGTGAAAGAACGGTACCTTCGTGTTACGCGTTTTAGCAGCGACGAGGCCGGAGAATGGTGCGAGTTCACGCTCGAATTTGAGGCCGATACCCCCAAGGTGTTGATGCTCAATATCGTGCAAGCGGCAGTCAAGAAGTCAGTTGTCCAGCAAATACCTGGTGTCGGCTCGTGTACCTTCACTGCGGACCACAAGACGACGGACCCCATCACAGGCAAGGATATTTCAGTGCCAGCCATTTACACCTCTGGGGCCAACCTCAGGGCGATGCAAAAGTACGGCGACTTCATCAACCCGAACAAGATTGCAACGAACGATATTGCTGCCGTCCTGGACGTGTATGGTGTCGAGGCGTGCCGGACCAATATTGTCTCGGAACTGGCCGGCGTTTTCGGAGGTCACGGAATTAGCGTCGACAACCGCCATTTGAACCTCATTGCCGACTATATGACCCGCAACGGCGACTTCACACCCTTCAACCGCAACGGCCTGCGCGGTAACATTAGCCCATTCACCAAGATGAGTTTCGAAACAACTCTTTCATTCCTGAAGGATGCTGTGCTCGACGGTGATTGGGATGACCTCAGGACGCCAAGCAGTCGCATCGTGATGGGCCGTTTGGGCAGGATTGGAACAGGTGCATTCGATGTCCTTACTGCTCTGCCGACGCATCACATGTCGTCTCATGCGGAGTAGCCGACATGCGAAGGTGTTTGGTCTATGTTGTTTCGCGTTCTTCTGGGTTTGCTTACAAAAGCCCTCGGCTGATAATTGTATTTTTTCATCTGGGATCGATAGAGAGGCAACGTGGCTGCAAAAGTAATCAAAATGGGATTTTCAGAGGCTTTGACGGATTGAAATAGGTGAGCTCCTGCGGTGCGGTTCTGCTGGTGACTTGTAGCTTGAAAAACAGCATCTTCGAATCGCACGTGTTGCAACTATCTATCCTCCGGTTGTATGCGCTAACGGCCTGTGCTGGGCGGATGCTTAGGGCGGGGACTATAATCTCGGTTGTGCATTGCTCGTGGAGCAGATGGTTCGTGTTCTCAGTGCACGCGCAGCCTAGGACAGCAGACAGCACGATGACTTTGTGGAGATGAGTTGGGAGGAAATAGGAAGATGACAGAGATTTCCGAAGTTGACAAGCATCAGGGAGCAGACGAGTCGGTGGTCAATGATTTATGAATCTATCGCCAAGTAGCCCTAGGCGCGCGCATGCTTCTGCCATTCCCTCTTGCACTTCCCAAGCAGAGTCGCCGCGTGATCGTCGCGTCGTGTTATCAATACGAACCATTCTTCCATAGCACCTTCCAGTCTAGCCGCTACACTTCTTGAACCTGAATGAACGTTAGATAATTGAAATTGGGTCGCCGACCGGCATTATCAATACTTACTTGTTCACCACGCGCTCGATGCCGTCGAGGCCGTTCTTGAGGGTCTCCATCTTCGGGCCGTACGAGAAACGGACAAAATGGTGGCAGGGGCTGTCAAAAAGGTCACGACGTCTGGAAGGGTTCAAGTCAAAGAAGATGCCAGGGACGACGATGACCTTCTCCTCCAAGCAAGCCTGGAAAAAGTTGAGGCCATCCGAGATGGCGTCAGGAAGGCCCTCCAAATTTAGCCAACTAGGCATGTCAGTTCCCAGCTTGCTCTTTCTTTGGTGGTAGGAGGAGCGTGGACTTACAGATAGAAAGTGGAATCGGGCACGTATTTGATGACGAACCCCATCTCGCGCAGTCTGCGAACAACGTAGTCACGCTTGTCCTGCTCATTCCATCAGTACATGTTTGCAACAGTCAGATCACCATACATACGCGGAAATGCTTCTGAAGGAAGACCATTTCCTCCTTCACGAGCGTCGGGTCAAGCATGGGAATGGCAGCCTCTTGGAAAGGGTGGTTCGCGCCACCATCAAGGTAACTCCCACAGGACCCGATACTAGAGACATATGTAAGTAAGCATGTCCTGTTGGATCTAGGAACTTTTGGTCTTACGCTTTGATATACTCTGTGAGGTACTTTCCGTTAGCATGTGTCGTTTTAATTGTTGATTGCGATGGCATACCCTTGGGACCAAGAATCCAAGCAATACGCCAGCCTGGAAGTCTGAAGCGCTTGGTCAAACCATCAATAATAAGGACATCATCCTCATCGACGTCCTCTACATTCTCCGCCGCGGAGATCGTGCTGCCGTCGCAGTTGCTAGTATAGTTGTAACCGGAATAGAATTCATCACTGATGAAGGTGGCACGACCACGGCAGATATCTTGGATCTCAGCCAGCTCGGGGTTCGCAACGACGCGACCAGTGGGGTTGCGGGGATTTGAGGTCAGAATGACGGAGGAGCCGCGGGAAATCTCTTCAGAGATACGATCAGGATGGATGTGATAGCCGTCCTCCTCCGCAAGAGGAACAGGAATGGCAGAGAACTAGGAGAACCGTTAGATGATACGTTCCGGAAACTTGTTATCCGTGTAGAGCGGGGGACGCACGTTCTTGAATAGGGAGAGCATCTCGTTGTACGCCGTGTAGTCAGGCAAGAAAAAAGACAAGTAGGAGTTTCCGAGAATGGCGGCAATGCGGATCAGGCCGGCACGGCCTCCAGGGACGATGGCGACGTTCTCCCAGGTGTATTGGCTCTGCTTGCCCTGGCGATGCATGACGTTGTACAGGTTGGCGACAGCCTCGCGAAGGGGCTTGATGCCGGCTGTGGGACCATACTCACGACCGGCCATGGAGATGTCGATAGTTGTGGGACGAGGAAAGCAGCCGGCGATATCGTCCTCGACTTCGGGTGCGCCCTGGCCCAGATTGGCCCATGAGTCGGGGTCCTCGAGGAAACCGTACTCGGCAGCGCGCTCAGTACACCAGACAACACCGGTAGAGGAGCGGGAGGCGTCGAGGCCAGCGTGGGCTTGGTGGCCTTCGTGAGCATTGCGAAATTGTCTATGAGTCTTGGATTGAACCTCTGAGAGGTCGCTGAGATTAGCTTGAGACCAGAATACAAAAGGTTTCTCCTGTAACCGCCGCCCATTGAGATGCTAAAAATGTCACTGAGCTCGAGTTGGAGCAATGTGGGGAACGAGGGGCAGCTTTGCTGGGGACAAGAATTTGGAGCTGAGGGCACCAGTTCAGCTCGTACCCCGCACCAGCACCAAAGCTGGAGGTCAAGCTTTTCCCCTACTGTCTTCCTCTTGCTGACAGCTTGATCTCGTTCCGATAAGTGCGGCAGCATCAAAAGGCGAAGAACACGCAGCTCTAGCCCCGATCCGGGAGGGAGACGGATCAATGAAGGCTTTGCTTACCGTTGGCGCTACTCTCGCCGACACTGAAGCGCCTGGGCTTAGGCACACCGGTGTGCCGATTGATGGAGAATTTGCGGTTGAACATGATGGCGGTAGACAACGCAGTTTGTCGTTATTTTGGTTGTTGACGTCGAGAGGGTGAGGTTGTGGGCAATTTGCTGCTAGAAGTAGGGGGAAAAGGCAAGTGCCTAGCTGGGGACTCCAGTCGCCCCGTCTGTTTTCCCGGGGAAATCGACGTTGTGCGATTCGCAGGCCTGGTAGGTCGGGCAGAAGGGGGCGGGAGAAAGAAGAGCAAGACCCGGATAGAAGGTCAGCTGCCCACCATGGTCAAGGTGAAGCAGCGAGGGGCACACAAACAATCTTGTACGGGCAAGCTACGAACGGCTTAGGTTCTTCTCTTCACCGGCACTTGGGCCCTGGCGTTGGCTAAGGGATCCCTGTAGGTCAGGAATGCAGCTTTCATGCAGGCTCTTCCAATTGTGGATTTCGTTGGGCGTGGAGGGAAGATGATAGGCTAGTTGCTGGCGTTGCCAGTGTTTTCCACGCTGAAGATGGCAGCGGGACTGTCACTTGACGAAGTTGAAATAAAGGGCAGATGTTCTTCGAGCAGAGATCAGAAAGGGGGTTTCAAACAAGCCTGATCGAAGAAGGCTGGAGACCAGGAGAGCATGGTCCCCGCGCCGATCCTGCTGTCTCGATAGCCAACAAGTTGCGTTCCGAACGTTGGTCGAGGCTGGGCAAAGCTGGAGCAGAACGGAACAGCACTGAAGCTTTCTTTTCAGTATTTTCATTCGGCCTTTGATTCAACTGATCGCATGAAGAGAAATGGCGGTGTCCACTATCCATGGTCAGAAGCGGATCTCTGCAACGCCCATCTGTACGTCCACTCATTACCTATGGGGAATCTTACTGCACAACCCCGCCCCACCCACTTCGACCACCCTCTGTAGCGCGCGTAGTAGCGCCTTTTTTACTACGAGCGAGATTAGTAAAAAAACCTACTTTTTACTACTAATCTTATATTTTTTCTACTATTAGCTTAAAACCACCCTTTATCTATTATATATTACTTTTTCGTTACTTTTTAAAGTTATTACTATACTTTTATACTTCTTATAATAGCTATATTTCTATAATATATATAGTTAATAGTTTATAGCTTTCTACTACTACTTAGTATTACTTATATTTCTAAAGAAACGTTAATTAATATATATAACTACTATATTAGTTAAAATAGCTATATACTAAAGATTAATACTTATTATAATAATATAAGTATAAAAGAGGACTATATATATATTATCTTCTTCTATATTAAAGTATATGTTTATATCCCTTATTATATTACTTACTCCTCTTATTAATATAATACTAACTTAATTTTAAGTACTTACCTATTTAAAGTAAGTATAAGGTATACTTTAGATAGCTCCTATATATTTTACTAAATTAATAGTAATATTACCTTTTATAACTATATTAAAGCTATTATTAATATTTATATATTATAGTATAAAGCTATATTTACCTCTATAGATATTAATATTGCTAAGATAAAAGTAACTAGTATATTATTATATTAAATTATCACTTAGATATAAAACTACTTAAGGCTTATTATAGTAATTATCTTATACTATAATATTAATAATATAGCTTAATAGGTATAAAACTAGCTACTTTTAAGTAATAAACCTATTAAGTAGTTATTTAAGTAACTTAATAATAGTAACTACTTCTTCTACTATAAGTAGATTATACTTAGCTATATTACTTAGCTTTTTATTATATTATACTTTTATATTAAACTCCTCTATACTTACTTTAATATACTACTTCTTAACTATATATATAAGACTAACTATTTTAATATATCTTTATTTAATATTTATAACGTTATAAGTTTTAATAGCTCTTTCTTAGTTAATATCTACTTTTTAAACGTTAAGAAAGAAGCTAACTACTACTAAGTACTTACTTATTTTAAGATATACTTCTTTAAAGAGAATATTAACTTACTTAGTTATATTATAACTAATTATAAACTTACTCTCTTTAACGCTTTTAAAAAGAATAATATACTAAAAACTAGTTTATATTTTCTTTACTATTAGTATATTACTAAAAATATTAGAGCTAAGATATATTATTACTTCCCTCTATTAGTTTAATATAGTAATAATAAAGTAGTTAAAAGTTATAAATATCTTATATTCTTAGAAGTATAAAATAATTTTATTAGTTTAACTACTTAAAATAACTTTAAGAGGTACTTAGAAGTTATTTTAAAGCTATATTAACTTACTAAGGCTATTACTTATAATATTAATATCTAGATTAAGCTATATTATAAGAAATTTATAGCTTTCTAGACTAATTAGATTACTTACTTTAGTATATTATACCCCCCCTTACTTATTATATATCCTTTATTAATATTATTAATAAGCTATATTAACTCCTCTATAGCTAAAAGTTAGTATAGTATAATTAAAAAGTATCTTACTAAAGGTATATAGGTTCTTAATAGTATATTTAATAACCTTAATTACTTCTAGTTTAGTTAATTTTTATAGATTTTTAGTAAAATAGAGGACTAATTAATAAAAACCTTAAAATTTTAAAGCTTTAAAGTAGCCTTACTTTTACTATTTAATATATCCTTTACGCTTACTACTTTTAAACTACTATATTTAGAGCTCTTATAAAACTTTAAAATCCCTACTAATAGCTACTTATTACCTTTACTTAATAATATAACGCTTTATTTACTTTATATAATTTATACCACCTATAACCTACTTTACTAATATATTATATAGGGTTATATAAAATATACTAACCTTCTAACTATTAATTTAATCTACTCTTATTAGTATTAGAATTATAATACTAAAACGCTAGATTCTAATAAACTACTTCTCTTTAACCTTCTTATCGTTAAAGGTAAAGGCTAGCTATAAAGAGCCCTTAACGCTAGCTATAAAAAGAACTATAAAGCTAATAGCACTTATAAAGATACTATAAGCTTTAAAATTACTACTTTTATTACTATTTAAGATACTATTAACCTATTACTATTAATAATACTAGCTTAGTTTACTTCTAAAACCCTTTATAAGTTTAGTACTACTACTCTAAGTATTATTAGTTACTTTTAGTAGTAACTTTATAACTTATTACTAGTATTACTAATAGTTAATAACTTAGATATTATTTATAAAACTAACGTAAATACTACTTCTAAGAGGTTTACTAAAACGTTATAAGTTAAAATCTAGATTAATATATAGGCTATTAATACTAACTTTAACTTATAAGACTTATAAATCGCTCTACTAGCTAAAATTAAATATTAACTTTATATGTTATAGTAATAGAAAGCTATAATAGTAGCTAAAGTAGCTAGTAGTAATATTAATATTATTAAGTTATTAGATTAATAGTTCTAGAGATACTAAAGCTAATTAGAAAGCTTAGATTATTAGTTTTTCCTTCTCTTATTAACCTTTTTTTTAAAAATATAAAATAACTAGATCTTATTAAGTTATATTAATTACTATAATAAAAATCTCCTCTCTTAAAGTTATATAACTTTTAGATCCCTAGTTTCTAATTAGCTAAATCTAGTTTTAAGCGTTATAATAGGACTATAATAATATCTCTAATAGCAGAATAATAACTTAAGTAGGTATAGTAGCAAAAGGTTTATTACTCGTTTAGTAGCCCTCTAGTCGTAGCCCTAAGTAGCAGTCTCAGCTACATAGGGGGATGTGTAGGATAGTGGGGGAGGGGTGTGCAATAAGATTCCCCTTACCTATCCGTGCTTCCGTGCCCAACTGGGAAAAGTTGGCATTCCTGTACTCCGCTGAGATAGAGTGCGATAGATCTAGAGAAGTTGCACAGCTTGTTACTTCTTGTTGATGACACCGTGTAGCTACAGACGCCCTTGAGAGTTCTGCTGCGCAATAACACCATGAGAGGGATTCAGGACATCTGCTGTCGTCTTCGGCCAGCTGCAGCACCGCAATAGGTCCAAAACCCTACCGACCTCGCCCGGGTCTTTTAGGGCGCTTCGATTTTCGTCGTGGGTCAGGGGATTTGGTCATCGAGTCAGCCCTCTTACCGCGTTTCGGAGGCACTGACGGCCCCCCAGAAAAGGCACCGGTCACGTGGTGCCATCGAGCGGCATGAACGATAGGAACGAAGTCACAAGGCGCGACAGGCAGATTGAGCAAAATCTACTGCATCTGTGGCGCGGGCGCTCAGCCTGGGGCGCAGCCACTGAATGCATTCACCAATAGGATCGCACGAACCCAGCCGCCTCCCAGATGACCTCAGCACCGCCACCATGATCGGACACTAGGCATGTACCCTGGGTACTATTGTTTTGTCTGACTGAACCACAGCCATATTCAGCATAGGTCCCTCTTGGAGGAACAACCAACGCATTGACAACTATCAACTTCTTAAACTCAGCGCCATCAAGGCATACTGGCTGGGCTTTTCAAGTTGAAAGACGGTGGTATAAGATGGATGACTGAGTTGGCACAGAACGTTGTCTGTCATCTCAAACGCCAACCCCATAAGGAACCCACCAAGAGTCGAAGCAGTCTGAGCCATACTAGTAATCTTCTTGTACAACCTTGAGTGACGAACAAGGAGACCTGAAAAGCAAAACTCGAACTCTGTTTTTGCTTTGCGAGTTCCTTGAGGACCCTACCTTTCGAGACCGTCGACACCAACCAACGGCCCCACCTGCCTTCTCATATCAATCCAACGTCCAGACCTTCAGCACCTTCACAATGCCTCACTTCACTGCAGACCTCTACTCCCCTACGTCGACATCTTGCGACGAGCACCAAAAAAAAATGCGCAAATCCATCTTTGGTTGTGTGAAGGATAAACTCACCCGCAATTCGTCGTCCTCTTCGCAAAAGACCAAGTCCTCCGCACCTCCCACAACCATGCCGAGCAGTCATAACCCCTTTACCCAGGCTGAACCAGGAAATGGTAAGTCATGATCCTCGCTCACAAAACGCCTGAGATCTCTCAAGCACCCATTGACCAATGAACAGGCGCATCTGTCGATCAGCCGCCCCCTGCCTATTCGGTTTCTGCTCCGGCTCCACCAGCCACCAGCTTCCTGGGGCCCAACGGCGGTCCGGTTAGAAGCCCCTCACCTGCCCCCTCCAATGCTGGCTCCATCAGCTCTGTCTCTGGCATGAGTGTTTCGACCCCCGAAGACCCCTATGCCTTCCTGTCCTCTTTCGATACCATCTTCGTTGTTGACGATTCCGGCTCTATGTCTGGCCGATCTTGGCCCGAGGTTCAGGGTGTTCTCCGCGCCGTCACCCCCGTCTGCACCGCTCACGATGCTGACGGCATTGATCTTTACTTCCTAAACCACAAGACGACTGCCAGCGGTAGTGCCAGGGAAGGCAAAGCCGCTGGTGGATACTACGGCATCAAGCGTGCCGACACGGTTGAGGGCATCTTCACATCAGTCCGTCCCCGTGGGGCTACCCCTACCGGCCAGCGTCTTCACAGCATTCTCAAGCCATATCTGCAACTGTTGGAATCCAAGAAGCACGACGTTGAGAGCGTGAAGCCCATCAACATCATCGTCATCACTGATGGCGCTCCCTCCGACGATGTCGAGTCTACTGTCATCACTGCCGCCAAAAAGCTCGACAAACTTGATGCCCCTCTTCACCAGATTGGCATACAATTCTTCCAAGTTGGCAACGAGCCCGGCGCCCGGGAGGCCTTGCGCGAGCTTGATGACGATCTTGTTGACAGAGTTGACGGCGATCTTCGCGACATGGTCGACACTGTCACTTGGGAGAATGGTACCAGGGGTGTTCTGACGGCAGACAGCATCCTGAAGGTGGTGTTGGGTGCGGTTGTGAGACGGCTTGATCGTCGGAGGACTAGTGGAGAGGTCCATCGCTGAGACAGATGAGGTTGTTTGTTCTTCTCTTTTCTGTTGCCTCTTTTTAGCACCCTTGGCATCAACGGCGTTAGGTACGGTGGACAGAAGAAAGAGTACTTTTTTTTTTTTTTATTTTTTTTTTAAAGACAGGACGGTGCAAACCAATCGATACCCAAACAGGAGGTTCTCTCTGTTTGATGGTTAGAAATAGAAGTCAGTTATACTCACGTACCTCATGTCGCGTTCGGTTATGTGAACCTGCCATCGCCAATTTGAGCCTGCAATAATCAGAAAACCAGAATCAAGTGAAAAAGGAAATTTAATTTTCTTCAAAAAGACAAGGAAAAAAATAAGGAAAAGTCGCAGGCCTGGAGAACCTTGACCAGCAATATGCGTGCCGAGGGAGGAGGGGGAGAATACATGTACATGATGTTCAAAAGACTAGAAACTGACACGATAAGCATGGAGCATGGAAACTGCCAGAAGTGAGTGACCTGACCCACTTCACAGACATCTTACCTTTGTTCGACGAACGACAGACATACTCAACCTCGCAGCAGTCGTTCACCACAACTACACAGGACGTTCGGTTTCTCAAGGCCTGACTAGTCCACGCTCAACTCCTTCGACATCTGATAGCCAAACGCCCGGATGAGACCGTTTCACAGAATCATTCCACGTGGGTACGCGCCACTGCGAAACCGGACACGCCGAGCCTCCGGACCATCACCCGCCCCGATCACTGTTTACGCCGCCACCACCACTAGACCTATTAGATTAAATGTAAGAATGATCACATCATCGACATCTCAGTCGAAGTTGCAACCAGCCTCGCAAGAAGCCGACAGCGTGGAGGCGGAGGTGACGAGAGCCAGCGTCAACCAACAACAGCAAATTCTCCCGGGCGAGGACCACTGCCAACACCACCCCACGGAAAGCACGTCACCGGCCCCTGAAAACACGACATCCAACCCTCAGGCAGAAAGCTCCAGCACCAACAACTCTTCCGGTTCTAGCCAGCCTCATTCCCATGGTCATCTGGCTTTGCCGCCGCTTCCCGAGGCGCGGTCTAACGCTGAGTCCATCACCCTTGACTTGGGGGGTCAAGTAGGAGGCGGCGCATCGACCAAGCTGGATCACCTGGGCCCCCTCGTGGTTCACCAAGACGGTACGATGTCGCGAATAAAGAACTGGGGTGAGATGACTAAGATCGAGAGGGAAAGCACGATGAGGATCATTGGCCGGCGGAATCAGACTCGCCTGGCTAGTCTTAGGGACAGCGTCGACAGCGACAGGAAGGAAAGGCCGAGAGCAGCAGCGAGAGACGATGAGAATTGAGGGTCTACGGTTTCACTGAATATTGATCATGTTCGTGTCGCTAATTTTGCCTTCCGTCCCGCTGGAGCTTTCGTCGCAACCACCGTCTCCGTCCCTACTTCATCGCGTCTGTGGCCACCTCAGGTGTGTCCTGGCCGGTCCACCTGCCAGTGAACTTCCGACGCGGAAGCATTTCTGGTGGTGGAGTTGTCAGATCCTTTAGGCCATGCATCAGAAATACATACATAAGTTTTTTTTCTTGGCCTTGATGACTATCAGGTCGGCTTTGTTGGCAGATGGGGAAGCTCGCGGTGATCTACAGAAGCGGGGATGGTATGGAAGAAAAGTAGAAATCCAATGAGTAGGGAGACTGGGAACGTGCTTGCAAGCACTCTGATTCCCGGTCGAACTCACCGCAGGTCATGTATGAACCAGTCGCTGCTTGTACTCCAAGTCACCCATACATTCTTCGAACCGGGTTTGTCACAGCGAATAGCCATCAACAGTCTCATATAATTCATTGGTGAGATACTCTACCACGAGTCCTGATCATGAGTCCGTGTCGGTGTATATTTCATCACATGTTCCCAATTAGAGCCGAATTGAAACATAATACGCCCTTCCAAGCCTGCCCTCTACTTCCCACAGCCATCACCTGTGCCTCAATAGTCCCCTAGTATTCCTTTGATCGCACGCCATCTGGTGCCGGGAAAATATCAAGATCGTTAGCATGAAGCGTAACACCCGCAAGCGACCATCCTAGAATCAGCCCATAAGTGGTGAAAAGGTCTGCTGGCTATTTTTCCTCCTTCGGCGCGTCCAAGGTTGTCGTGGACTTTGTGGTCGTCTTGGATTTATTCTGGAAGTCCTTCAACATGGATGCAACATCCTCGTTGCCCTCATTCTTCTCCATTACGAGGTTCTTGAGCCAGCGGTTTTCGGTTTCGAGCAAATTGATGCGTGCCTCTAGCTGAGAAACCTTGTCAGACATTTCCTTCGCGCTCTTTTCGAGAGCCTGCTCGCGCTGCTTCTTCTTGATACGGAAACGGGCGCTAGCGGCTGTGTTTCTCCTGCGCTTGTCCTCCTCGGCAGCGAGACGGGACTGCTCTTCAAAGCTTTGGCCAGGTCTGCTACTGGTCAAAGACTCAGAGGTACTGTTCTCGGCTGGACGCGGAGCGGGCGCGCCATAGTGATGGTTTTGCGGCTGCTGAGAAACCGGAGGCGGAGCATAGGTGGTTTGCGGATTGGGCTGAAGAGGTTGAAGATTACCCAGACCTTCAGCAAAGGGAGGGACACCCGAAGCAGGGTAGTGGTTGGTAAAATCGGTGAAGCTGAAGTCGCCTGTCATTGTTCATGGTCAGAAGGGTGTTCAAGGCAGGTTATCGGTTCCTGGCATCGTGGCGTCGGCGAGACAGCGGGATGAGGGGGAAGACGGACGGGCAGAAGTCTTCGCAGGAGCAATTGCATCCGCGAGTCTTAATGCTGGTATAACAGGGCCTTCACCTGCGAGCACTTGCTCTATTCGTCTGTGATGGCGGCTGCCCAGATGGTCGTTACCCCCCTGCTAGGGTCGATGACGGCAAGTCACGGGGTATTGCACCATTCCCCAGACAATTTGTCATCTGGAGTCGCGGCTCTCTCCCAACACCGCAGGCCGGCAAGCTGCATAAAGAGCTGCTAAAACTCCCAATCAAGACGTCTCGTTGAAACATGGGCCGCGCATGAACCGGGTGGGGTAGAAACAATAGGTTTGAAGCCTTGAGATAAGGCATTCTAATGTGCTTCGCTGCGACCCTGAAGATCAAATCGAATCGGTACTCTTCTCAACCTCGACAGTTAGAGTTCACACACAAAAGCCGCTTGACTCATGCAAATCGTGAATCACCACTCTGCCCCCTTGTGGTCGTCTGCACAGAAAGTGAATGGGAGCCATGAGGTAGTCGAAGAATTGTAGCCACTCGGCCCAGTTTCTGCCGCAACCCAGAGAGCGTGCAGAACAGCATTGACATAGCCATCAGAAGTACAGAAAAGCCCCTTTGTGCCATAGTCGCTTGACATGACTCCAAGGCATCAACCTGGTGAGAAGCAGCGAGTTTTGTGCGGCTAAATCCAAGGACTGGCGATGTGCGGGAGCGGCGGCTTCAAAAGAGACAACGGGAAAATCCCATGCCAGAACGAAGAAAACACCGGCTCACCTGGCAAAGAAAAATCGACATTGCCAAACTCGCCGAGAGGAGAAGTCAAATCCTCGGCGGCGGCGCTGGACGGGGCATGTGTCTCCGTCTCTGGCTTCGCGGGCTGTGCCTGATAATCGGTTTGCTGGCCGGTCTCAAAGTCGAAAAACGAGGAGTTGGTGAAGACGGCGAGATCCTCTTCGAAAGTGAAGTTGTCCTCGTGGCTGGACTCCTTTACGGTGTTGAGATCTCGCAAGAAATGCGAGACGTTGGGGGCACGCCCACCACTGCTGTAAGGCGACATGTCGAAGGCCGGCGCGGCTCGCGGCAGCGAATCCGGGGTGGTTGTTCAGGTCTGCAAGATGACAGAGGAGCGAAGTGGCTCGGTCGAAGCCAGGCCTACGGCGCGGACGTCGAGTTGTTTTGTGGTTGCGAGAACTTGGGGCCTCAAGTAAGAGACGGCGGCGATGGCGTTTGGAGGGGCAGTGGGCTGTTTTTGGATGCTGGACCCCCAAGCAATTAAAGTGCGAAGTGCTGTGCGCGAACCAACCAATGCGGGAAATGGCCAGCCGGCTTCGAGTTCCAAATTTCCGGGTCTTTTACCACAACTCCGAGAAGGATCGGTGGCGATGAGACGTCGACGCCAGAGGTAATTGTCGCCTCTTCAATCGATGAATGGGATACCGCGCGAGGCAAGTAGCGAATGCTTTGCGAGTGCTGGACGGGTGGTGAATCCGATGCTGGGGAGTTTAGGAAAGTGGGTGAAATGGGGGAGGAGAAGTCGAAAATGAGAGAATGAAGCCTTTGTTCGTGGAGGGCCCGGCTGCGGACACAGGCCGAGTGGATTGTATTAGTCAAGTTCTTTACCCGACAGCGCGCCTTCCCAGCATCCAGGCAGGGGCCCGGAAGAAGCACTGCACTGTTGGCTCGCTGAAGTAATTGGCTGGCAGTGTGTCCATGTCCTTGAGAGCACCCCACGCAGCTGTGCGCCACTGCAGGGAAGACACTTACTCTTGAGGTAGAGGTACCTATACTACCTTACCTTAGGTGCCTAGACCCAATTCATTACACCTCAGACTAAGGTATTACAGAGGGAGGCGCTGCCGACATCGCTACGGATAGGTACGGAGACTTCAGAACCGTAGGTGCTTCACTCTTACCGCGATGACCAGGCCCCCCACCCGCCGATGAACGGGTCGATGTCCGGCAACGACAAGGCTAATAGCAAGGGGGCAGCTTCTGGCAGCATGTGCTAAGCTTCTACACGGCACGGCAGTGACGACGCGGCCAAGCACACATAGTAGGGCCATGAGATCTACGTACTCCCATAACGTGTCTTTGGATTCTGGGCCAGCGTCCATCCGTCATGTACGCAAAACAACGAATCATCGCCCGGGATAGGCTTTGGCCCCCCCCGCCGCCCTCGCGGTAATTGCGCATCTCTGACCTGACGGTCCTCGATTCTGGGATGCTTTCGCTTGACGTCTTCTGCTCGCAATGTTTGCTGATCGGCAAGCAAGGCGGAGGGCGTCATTCTGAGCCATTTCTCCGGGTCTGCTGCATCAGCACGGAAACGAGAGACTAGACTTTGGGCCACACGAAACAGTGTTCAACACTACATTTCAAGGTGTTCCTGCGCCCAGTGCGGAAAAATGTCATTGAGATGGACCAGTGAGGAGTATTAATAATTCAGACAGTAATAGCTTTACCACCTTCGGAATCTGCAAATTTAAGTGTTAAAGTTCCCCATTCTGAGATTATACCTACAAATTTGCTACCTTCTAACAGATTAAATAATGAATTAACTATATTTAACATATAATTACCTAATGCTCCGATCATAGCTATAAAGCTACCTAGAACAAATATTAATCTACAATATAATACTATATTCAGTATTATATCATAAAGAGTTATATATTTTTTATTATATTTTGTATAAATATAACACCTTATTAATATAAAATATAATAATAATAGCAAAGTATAGTATACAAAACCACTACCCATAATCTCAATATAGCCCACATAAATATCTATAAATCTAAAAATTAATATATTATTATTTAATATATAGGCTACACTATAGTTCTATTTATTCAAACAGGAATATATACTAGGTGCAAGGAATAGATATTGCGTTAAAAACTTTAACTTAATAACTAAACATAATCAGTTTAAGGGTATTCTAAAGATAGCTTCAAGAGGTTATAGTAGTCTTAGGCTATTTTTTAATAGTAAAGCTAGTTAAGACTTATATCAGAATAACCTAACAAACAGTCTATGTTTTCAAGTATATAAAAATATACTTACTACTATTAATAATAGTAGGAACCTAAGACCCTCAGTAGTATACTGATATATATAAGAATAATCATATAATATCCACAAAATGTCAATATAGAATCCCACCTTCAAATCCTAAATGATAGTTATCTGTTAAGTAATAAGCATATATTCTTCATAATCCTACTCTAATAAATAATATACCAATTATAACATGCTCAGAGCCTAAGATCAGTTAGCTAGATAATATTTATAGCACTATTAGAAAGAATTTATAGAAAATTAGAATCTATAGGATTCTGATCAGTAGCTAAGAAAAGAAGCACACCTAGAACACTTTAATACCATCAATCTAAAGACGCCATAATACTACTATATAACAGTATACTTAGAGGTTACCTAAATTACTATAGTTTTATTAATAACTATAGTAACCTAGTAGCTTCCTTAGAATAAATATTAAAAAATTCCTATAGATAACTCTTAGCAGCTAAATTTAGACTAAGAAATATTATAAGGGTTATTAAGAAGCTAGGTATAGATTTCAAAGGAACTAATAAAGTTGTATTCTATAAACCTAAATACTTAATAAATAGTTAAGACTTTAAAAGTATCAGAATTAAAACTGATCTAAAAGCCTTATTTACATTAGGTTTATCTAAAGCCAGCCTTAATAGATTATCATATAGCAAATATAACTCTACTATATAAGTAGAAATGGATTATATAAGGAAACTTGCAGAGCTAGGATCTGCGAGGAGAGATAGCACTATAAATAATTATAAGACATATATAAAAAATTTATTATGATTTAAGTTACCAAAATAATAAGAATAAGTTTAGCTACAATAGGTTTAATAAGAGCAGGAGTAGGAATAGGTATAGTTTTTAGAGCTTTAATTTTAAGTATAGTAAGAAATCCTTTATTAAGAAGTTAATTATTTTCTTATACTATCTCAAGATTTACTTTCTCTAAAGCTATAGGTTTATTCGCTTTAATAATAGCTTTCTTATTACTTTATATAGTATAATTAATATCAAAAAAAGAAAGATTCTCCTTCCTAGAAGGATAGGCTACGCTACCTCATACTTCTACTAACAAAGTATAGTTAGAGAAGACTATATTAAGTCTAATCTTAATTTATACTTTCACTAATAAGTAATAAAGTTTATAAATTAAATACTCTACATATATAAGGTATTTACTTCTAAGATAGTACTACTTCTTAAATAGAAGGATTAATAGAATTACATAATAATATAATATATTACTTAGTATTAATATTATTTAGAGTAGGTTGAATATTATTTTCTATAGTTAAATACTTCTACTTCATAGTAGCACCTATTGCTTATAAATATCTAAATCATAATATATTAATTAAATTAATATAAATAATAACTTTAGCAGTTATATTAATATTAATTACATTTCCTTTATTTAAATTATTATATTTAATAGATAAAGTTAGTAACCCTTTAATAACTATTTTAATAGAAGGTTATTAATAATATTAAAGTTATCAATATCTAGATTTCTTAGATTCTAGTAAGAAATTTATAGAATTTAATTCATATATTATACCTAAATCAGACTTAGAAGAGGGAGTTTTAAGAATATTAAAAGTTAATAATAGAGTAATAATACCTAAAGAAACATATATAAGATTTATTATAACATCTAGAGATATTATATATTTATATACTGCACTAGCTTTAGGAATAAAATATAATATATACCTAGGAAGATTAAATCAAGTTTCTGCTTACATTAGCAGAACTAAAGTGTTCTATAGATAATATTTAGAAATATATAGAATTTTACATTCTTCTATACTAATTATAATCCAGTTAGTATAATTAGAAGATTTTTTATCTTAACTTTTATCGCAATAATATCTCTATATATAGTTTTTAAAGAATTTTCTATACACAGAGATATAAATTATAGATATTTATATAGTACAATAATAAAGGAAATAAGACTTCTTGCAGATTAGTTCTATTAATTACTAATTTACATGTTAGACTTCTTAAATCTTTATAAATATTTATCTTACCTAATTTTAAGACAAAATAAATATATTCTAAAGTAGATAAATCATCTAAATATAATAATATAACTAATTTCATAGTTATATATCCTTTTGGTGTTTTACTTATTTGAAAATAACTATCTCCATCTATTAGTCCTATAAGAAAACTTAAAAAAGATAGAGGAATTGATAAGTATTCTTCTTTATTCATTCTTAAAGCTTTATTACTTTTTTTTAAAGCATTCTTATTAACAATACCTATAGTAGGTAAAGAAATGCTTTTAATTTACTAATAACCTAATAGTCCTAAAGAAAATAAAATAATAACAATCATTTCTAAATTAATTACTATATTATTTGTTGACTTAACGATATCTTGGCCTATTATTTCTATTTAAAAATAAGGGAGTAGATAAAATAATATCCATAACTTTAAGAGTTCTAGAAATTTATTTTCATATTATCATTTATATACTGTTTTGCAGTTTAGTGTGAGCTAGCCCCTCACTAAAATCCAACTACTACCCTGTCAACAATTTAATTTTTTAATTTTACATATGATAAGAAACCTATTTAGACTAATAACTTGAGAGTTTTGCGCGTGCGCTCTTTTCGTGCCGTCACTGGCTAGCACTTCGATGGCTGCTATTCTGCTGAAAATGGCTCGATATCCTGAAGGTAAAAGCCACATCCACGCTGCCTACTGTCGCACATGCCAGCGCCCCGGCGCCAAACATCCCTCCGACCAACAAACCAACCAACCAACCTCCTTAGTCAACGACAGACGAGCCTGACCCTGAAGATTAAATCCCGGAAGGCATGACTCGATGGACTGAACACACTATACCCTAGTACCCAACCATCCTTTCGCGACCTGGTTCTTTCCCGTAGGTCTCTTGGGAAGGAAGCCAAGGGCCCTGAAAATCCGAATTTATAAGCAGCTCCGACGCTCGGAACACGTATGCAAACTGCAACCAACGTCCCCTTGTGTCGTCCCAGTTAGTGTAGGTGCATTGCACCCCGCCGGCCCAGTGCCCGCCGCCGGCCTGCAGCACCTCAACGTCCCCAGCCCCAAGCGAACGTTGATATGGACTGCCTAGTAGTGAACACGAAGTCCGAGGTGAGGTGAGATCCTAGACAGCTCTCAGAGCGGCAAAGTCCTTCCCTATGCGTGTTCTGACCTTCCTTGAAACTTGATTGAGTACGTAGCGACGTAGGTAGGCACCTTCACAACCCAAGCGGTATGATGCCAGGGAAGGTGCCTTAGGTTCCCATCCAGGCACCTAGTCCAGGTAAGGTGGTAGGTAGGTAGAACGGACGGGTAAGCAGCCTAGCCGTACCTAGGTAGGTACCTAGCAAGCACCCTTGTCTCTTCAGCGTTTCGCATCCACGACGCGTCCCTGAGCAAGAGACCACAGTTTGGAGCGCGTCGTTGCCCGCTTCGTTCAGCCTCATCCACAACATTCAATTCTCGCATCGGCTCAGAACCGTCGTCCCTTCAATTGACAGTCATTTGAGGGTCATGGCTCGATTTTCGATTCCCACCAAACGGTCCCTGTCTTCAGATGTTCGGCTTCCGACTTCCAGTGCCGCAGTCCAGAAAGCTCTGACCAGGCTTACACGCCCTTCTCTTCTCACGCTGGCTTTGGATTGGATCAGCGATGAGAATGTCTCTTTATGCGTACCGCTTTTGGGCGACGATGTTGATGAGGACGGGTTATACCAGCACGCCACGTCACTCGAGGAACTGCGCGCTATCTACAAAGATTGGCAATGCAGGAATGGTTCCAAGAGGGAGGTTCTCGACCGGGTGACAGAGGGCGATTGGCAGCATGGCCTAACTCTGTACCAATTAGCCATGGCAGACGCACAGTACCTTCAGGATCACCCTTCTTCGCAGAGATGGACTGCCTATCGCATTTTGCCTCTTAAGGACATCTCTACCGGGGACGACGAGCAGCGTCCCCCCGACCTGGATAGAGAGTCATTGAAACTACCACGCTTTCATCCCTCGACCTTCATCCAAAACCTTCAATCTCACGTCTTATCAGACGTCAAAGCTCACTATCATATCCATCGACCGCAGGGCCTCACCATGTCAGTCTTGCGCATTTTCATCATCGAATCCCCTTACAACACTAGCATGGCCCACCTTGGAGAAAGTCTCGCGCCCCCGGAGTCCGATGTTGATTGCTCGAGGACACTCTACATGGCATTTCCAGATGCTTCACCATACATTTACTTGTCAAAATCACAGACCATAGGGTCGCTAGGCGCAGCAGAGTCCAAAAGCTTCCGCAACCTAGTTATTGAGGGGATTCCCAAGGCGTTGTCTCGGCCACGAGAGAGGTACATGCTGAAACCCACAAACATCTCGACCAAGAATATTTCGGCCCTCCTACATGCAAGAGGTGTCGGTCGTGCAAACTCGGCTGGCGGCGGTTGGAATCTCTATGCCGACAAAAAGAAGAACGAGTCACCGCTTGACAACACGCTGCCCACTCCGCCGTTGTCTGAAGAATCGTCCGACGAAAGCTCGAACCCGACGAAAAGGACGGCTAACAAAAGGAACGGTGACGCTCTCTATGACAGTCACTGTTCGTTGAAACGGGCTCGGCTTTGCGCTCAGGCGAGGTTCAGTAGCACTGCCAGGCTGGATGACGGCTTGGGTATCGAGCGCGTGGATGTTGTCATTGAAGACCCTTTCCCTGTTCGACGAATATATGGTGTGGATGACGAGGAAATGGGTAGTCATGTCCTAAACGACGAAGTATCGGGTTGGATTCCCAATGTGAAGGTCACTCTGTATGGGGCCCACGTGTTCGCTGGCGTACGACGGCTGGTTGAGAACGGTATTGTAGAGGGACAGCGGATGCCGGGATGGTTAACAGGCGAAGAAGGAGTCACCCTTGGGGCCGTGCGGCACGGAAGAATCAGAGGGCATAGAGGATCTGGATTATAAGACGAGATAGATGGCCGAGGCTTAGATCGGAGCATCTGGAGAAGGGTCTGTCTTGTCATGATTAGCGTAGCGCCCTGTCGCATTTCTATACCCCCCCTTGCCAGCCCCCTTGATGCAATCAACATCATCTATTGGTCTACGCCAAAAATCTTGACCGTGTTACTCCAAGCTACCTCGCAGACCTGCTCAACATCTACTTCCTTAATGCCGGCCACAGCCTTGGCAACTCGTTCGATGGTACATGGTTCATTGCGACCCTTGATCATCGCACCTTCTTCCCACTTCTCCTTCTTGACGACTTTGAAGCGTTCCGACACCTCGGACTCTTTCTTTTGGTTTTTCTTCTTCGTATGGGGCTGCGCAGCAATATCCGTGCCTGCAGTGGTAGCGAGACCATTCACATCTGGCTTCCTCTCTATCAAGTACTTGTAGCCAAAGTGACTAGGCCGAATCTCGCACCAAGGGCCGTCGGTCTCCAACATCATCTTATCTAAAGCTATCTCTTTGACGACTTTGCAGTTCTCTTCGGTCTTGAAGCTACAGCCATTGATGCCGATATAAAGACCTAGATCCATCAGTTCCGTAGCCTCTTCGATAGTGCCGGTGAAACTGTGAACAACGCCGCCTTTCTCGAGCTTCTCAAGCCTCTCGCCAAACTTCTGCTTGAGCAGGCCCACAAAGTCTTGGTGGGCGGCTCTGGAGTGTAAGAAAAGAGGCAGCTGAGGCTTGATTTCTAGAACGAGATCGAGCTGTGCAGCGAACGAATGCAATTGAATGGACCTTGAACAGTAGTGCAGACGGTCATAGTCAAGACCAAACTCGCCAAAGGCAACGAGACCGGTGTTGGAGGCAGCCGCATGACTGATGAGGCCTCGTAGCTCGGAGACTATGGCCTCTGTCTTGGCAAGGTCTGGCTGATGATGCTCGGGGATAGCCTGGGCTGGATCGGGATCGGAATGTGCACCCTCGGCACCCTCATCTAAAGTGCTGAAGATTGCACTACTGCACGGATGGATGCCGATGGTGGTGTAAACGATGCTGGCTGAGTTGTGTGTCAGCATGGCTCAACATAGTGCGTGCTATCCGTCATTTACGCACGATACTGCTTGGCGATCTCGAGGGCATCTCGGCAACTGGTAAAGTCGGACCCGGTGACAATCAGCTTGGAGCAGCCGACTTGCTGCGCCCTGCGGATGACGGCGTCCAAGTCATCAGGATGGCGTCTCTTCCCATGATGCATGCCGCGAAAAATGGGATCGGCCAAGTTGATGCCGATCTAATTATCAACTACGGTCAGGCCATGCTCAAAAGCTATCAAGTGCGAGTGAGGTAACACACATCAATGTACCTTGGCTGAAAAGCCGACTTGGGCGCGTCTGCGGCCGCCATGATGACGACGGAAGCTGACTTGAGAAAGGCTCGTCGTTGTTGAAGGAGGGGTAAGATCCAATGGTTGGGCCGTGATGGTGCTATTGCAGGCGCATGGAGCCTCATGAGGAGCCAGGAAAGAACACTGCACTGAGACAAGTTCGACTCTGAGCACCGGTTTTCCTGGAATTTATACCGCACCAAGGCAGATTACTAGGTAATTCCATAGTCAGAGCTTGCCTCGCTATTTGGCCTCACCACTCGGGCTCACCAGATCACGTGAGTGCGTGATACGCTGCAAGCATGGTGCCCACTCTCGCGGCACGCGTAAAGTGCCTGCAGCTTTGAAGAAAAAAATCAATTAAAGAAAATGGTACATAGCCGCTTGGAGGACGCTTGAGCACCTGTTGCATGTTTTCACAGGATCTCCAGTCCCGCCCCTTCAACTTTTCATTTCTTGATCAAACATCTGACGCAGATGCAAGAAACTAAGCAAGACGCTGAACTGAGGTCATCTCGCACGTTGCAAGCGGCAACCCGACTCTGGCACGAGCACCCTCAGTGGAGTTTAGTCGTCTCGGGACTGATTTCGAAGGCTAGGATTAGTCAAGTTGTTGTTGCTGTCTCCCAGGTTGGCTGGGGAGTCGGATGCGAGGGCAAAGACCGCAAAACCGAGGGGCGGAACTCTGACTAAGGAACAGTGTAAGGAGGTCGCATAGTGTTTTTAGCGAATCATGTTCGTAAGAGCGTGCTGCCCCTCTCTGGCTCAGGCGCGTCGCGCGTACGCGAGCGCGAATTTAGCATGGACTGTGCCGTTTGGCAACGACAATAAATCTGCAGCACTTCCTGACACTCTCACCTCTTTTCACCCTCCTACAACCAACAAAACCACCACCCTTATTTGACGTCTTGTGCAGAGGCCTCTAATATCCTGTTGTTCTCGATACTCCCTCATTCGATTCATCTTCTTGCTCCCGTGTTGCGTGTCCACCGCTTTGACGGCTCCAACAACCAACGCTATCTTCCCCTTTATCCTCACTGCCGAATTCAGGCGCCATGTTCGTGAGGAAGCGCGGTACGTCCATCGCAGACGCGTATCATGAATCTCTAGTCTTCTAACGGAATGCAGACGGGCGCCAGGAGCGCGTCCAGTTCGACAAGATCACGGCCAGAGTGTCGAGGCTATGCTATGGCCTCGACATGGACCACGTTGACCCGGTCGCCATTACCCAAAAGGTCATCTCTGGTGTGTACGGAGGCGTTACAACTGTGCAACTTGATGACTTGGTGAGATCTTACACCTGACCTTCCCGCTCGCTTGTCAATCGCTAACGTGGTCGTCACCAGGCCGCCGAAACTGCCGCCTACATGACTGTCACACATCCCGACTATGCCATCCTTGCTGCCCGTATTGCAGTCTCCAACCTCCACAAGCAGACTAAGAAGCAATGGTCTTCAGTCGTCAGCGATCTCTACCACTATGTGAACCCCAAGAACGGCCGCTTGTCCCCGATGATTGCGAAGGAGACGTATGATTGTGTCATGAGACACAAGGAGGAGCTTGATTCTGCCATCGTTTACGACCGCGACTTCAACTACCAATACTTCGGCTTTAAGACTTTGGAGAGATCCTATCTTCTCAAGCTTGATGGCAAGATTGCCGAGAGACCACAGCACATGATCATGCGTGTTGCCGTTGGCATCTGGGGCGACGATGTTGAGCGCGTCATTGAGACGTACAACTTGATGTCGAGCAAGTGCTTCACCCACGCTTCGCCCACATTGTTCAACGCCGGTACTCCTCAGGCACAGCTGTCGTCCTGCTTTCTCGTCGACATGAAGGAAGACTCTATTGAGGGCATCTACGACACTCTGAAGACCTGCGCCATGATATCAAAAATGGCCGGCGGCATTGGTTTAAACGTCCACCGCATCCGTGCCACTGGCTCCTACATCGCCGGTACCAATGGCACCTCCAACGGTGTTACCCCTATGCTCCGCGTCTTCAACAACACCGCCCGCTATGTCGACCAGGGTGGCAACAAGCGCCCCGGTGCCTTTGCCATCTACCTCGAGCCCTGGCATGCCGACGTCTTCGAGTTTTTGGACCTCCGCAAGAACCACGGCAAGGAAGAGGTCCGTGCACGTGACCTTTTCCTCGCCCTTTGGATCCCTGATCTCTTCATGAAGCGAGTGGAGAAGAACGGCGACTGGACACTGATGTGCCCCAACGAGTGCCCGGGTCTTGCCGACTGCTATGGCGAGGAATTCGAAGCCTTGTACGAGAAGTACGAGCGCGAAGGCAAGGGTCGAAAGATCATGAAGGCCCAGAAGCTCTGGTATGCCATTCTCGAGGCCCAGACTGAGACCGGCAACCCTTTCATGCTCTACAAGGATCATGCCAACCGCAAGAGCAACCAGAAGAATCTCGGCACCATTCGAAGCTCCAACCTTTGCACGGAAATTATTGAGTACTCGGCCCCTGACGAGGTCGCCGTCTGCAACCTGGCGTCCCTTGCTCTCCCTTCTTTCGTGAACTACAACGACGGAATCTATGACTTCCAGAAGCTACACGATGTCACCCAGGTTGTTGTTCGCAACCTGAACAGGATTATCGACGTCAACCACTATCCCGTCCCGGAGGCTCGCAACAGCAACATGCGCCATCGGCCCATCGGCCTCGGTGTCCAGGGTCTTGCTGATGCATTCTTGGCTCTGCGACTGCCGTTCGAGTCGCCTGAGGCTCGTGAACTGAACAAGAAGATCTTCGAGACCATCTACCACGCTGCTCTCACGATGTCAGTGCAGCTAGCCAAGGAGGAGGGCACCTATTCGTCTTATGAAGGCTCCCCAGTCTCACAGGGCGTCCTTCAATATGACATGTGGGGAGTCAAGCCCTCCGACCTCTGGGACTGGGATTCTCTGAAGGAACAGATCAAGCAGCACGGTGTGCGTAACAGCTTGCTCGTCGCCCCCATGCCAACCGCCAGTACTTCCCAGATTCTGGGCAACAACGAATGCTTTGAGCCTTACACCTCCAACATCTACCAGCGTCGCGTCTTGGCTGGTGAGTTCCAGGTTGTCAACCCTTGGCTTCTCAAGGACCTTGTCGACATGGGCTTGTGGTCTGATGCCATGAAGAACCGCATTATTGCTGAGAATGGCTCCGTGCAGAACATTCCCAACATTCCCGCCGAGGTTAAGGCCCTGTACAAAACTGTCTGGGAAATTTCCCAGCGTACCGTCGTTCAGATGGCCGCCGACCGTGGCGCCTTTATCGACCAGTCCCAGTCCCTCAACATTCACATGAAAGACCCGACCATGGGCAAGATCACTAGCATGCATTTCGCAGGCTGGAAGCTAGGGCTGAAGACCGGCATGTACTACCTGCGCACGCAAGCTGCTGCTGCCCCCATTCAGTTCACTGTCGACCAGGAGGCGCTGAAAATTGCCGACAGCAATATCAGCAGCAAGGTCCTCAACAAGAAGCGCGCGCCGCCGCCGGGTCATATTTCATCTCCTTCCACGAACCTGGGCCCGAGGCCTATGTATGCAAAGAAAGAAGAGGGTTCTTCCCAAGACAACGGCATTCCTACGCCTAGCGTCACGCCTCCTCCTCGGACGGCGCCTGCTCAGAAGCCCGACAACATGAAGGCTGATATTGAAGAGGGCGGTAGCCCCCGAGCTCTCCCTATGGAGCCTGCCGATAAGCTCAAGATAGAGGAGCTTCAGACCCCCGGTAGCAAGACCCCCGATGCCGAGGACAAGGCAGAAGACAGCAAGGAACGTGAGATGGATATCTATTCTGAAGCTGTTCTTGCATGTGAGTTGTTTGCTACACCGTACCCCAGACATATTCTGACATCCCGACAGGCAGCATTGAGAACCCTGAGTCTTGCGTCATGTGCAGCGGTTGAAACACGTATGCAGTGGACTTGATGGATCTGACGGTTGATGACACGCTTTGATGGTATACAAGAGGTTTGCAGCATTTGGGTATCAGGATCACGTGGGTGTTTTACTTTACGGGCTCAAGGGTGGCATTGGTGATTTCCACCCTTTGCATGTTTATATCGGGGTTGGCCTCTGATGGTTTGCAGGGATCACAGCTTCTTACCCTAGACCATGTTGTTCGTTTTTCATCGAGTGCGTAGGCATCCTGTTGCAAAGTTTTCCGGCGTTGGGATGAGAACTGGGCTGGTCGCCTCAAGTAGCATAATTTACGAGTGTGTATGCCAATGTCCCTGCTTTAGGAGCCTGCGACCATTCGATGTTCTCTGCGATGGTTCTTTTCATGATCATCGCCTTTAGCGTCTCAAGTACGTGGCCAAGACAAGCTTTTCCGTGGCTGAAGACCTTGTGAAGCCATCTCTGCGCAGCATAAGTCACGCGGGCGAGGCTATCGACCTTACTAATAACGAAGCTATCGTTAACGAGGCTAATAGCCACAATAGTATATACATCTAGCCTAGATACTTTCGCTTAGCGAGTCGAGGTCAGCGCAGGTAGTTATTCCGGTCCTTTAGGTACGTATACTACGAAGCTACTGGACTAGGCACTAACCGAGGTACTTTTACTACCTTTTCCCCTACTGTGAAAACCCCTACTACGTAGGCTCGAAACCTTCTCAACATGATCATCGCCATGAGAGGCACTGCAGAGGCCTCCGGAAAAATGAGCCAGACCTCGTCTCTTGCTCTTGACAATACGTCTTCCTGCGCATCGACAAGCGACAACTACTTGCGCCGCAGGAAGGTGACGTTGCCGACCGACCTAATCATGACCAGCCGAAGATAAGTTGTACATATTGCTGCTGCGTTTGGCTTCCCACTTTTGCCTGCCTACTTTCCGTAACGCGCACGTCTTTCTCAATTACTAGCGTGCCATGGGCCGCTGATTTCTGATTCGTTTCAAGCTCTTGCCCATGATAGTATGAGAGGTGTTACGGGCAGAGACAGAATTGATGTGCCTGTATAGATGGCACAAGCTAGGCTAGTCGGTTGATTGGCGCCAGCGCCTACATGAAGGCATACGGCGCTCAAAAGTGCTTTTGAATGGAAGGCCGCAGATGTAAACACCACCTTCGAAAGGCGACCTTTCTCAAGCGGGGAAAGAAGGGGCGCAACGATCAGCACATGGGGTGTCAAGTGATTGGGCGAGGTGTGCAGGGATGACACGTTCCTGTCGATTCGTGAAGCCCAAGGTGTCGGGGAGGTAAAAATAAGGTACGGTGAATGGGGCTTGAGGGGCTTGGGGGGCTTGACGATCTCCATTTGTACCGTGTTGGTCGACTGTCTTGGTAGACCGACACGATGCGATGTATGACGCCGATTACTTCAGTCGTCGAGAATCATCACCGCGCCGAAATATGTGAGGTAGATACAGTGACTGCCGATGTCGATGCCGCAAGCACCACAAATTGAGTCATGTCGGAAGGACGTATGGGAAAACCAACCACAGTAGAGTTGTAGATTTCAAATGTTCCCTTTGTGGCTTGGAAAACGGCTGGAGGTTCAATAGCGCCACGTAGATGTGCCCCTGATAGGTATGGTCATATGCCAGCCTTATTCTCTCTTGATCAAACCGGGATACTAAAGGATCTGATTTGATTGTGATGCGCAGGAGGCCACGGTGAGCTAGCCAGGGCGATGCCTGACAGCGCGGTTCACTTGCCGGATTGACGAAGTTTTCTCCTGGTACAGCCTGCGATATATGATGCACCCAGCGCAGGCCAAAGAAATGCAGGGTACTCTGGTGTTTATAGACCAGGGCCCTCGAGAGTGAAGATGTCGAATTGAGAAAGGCTCGCTTGGTCGGAGTGGCCCCTGGCAAGCTGAACGTGGATCATCAGGGCTGGGGTTGTGTCGGTTCAGTATTTACATTCAAGTAGAGAAAACTCTTGGCATCGAACCCAGCCCTTGTGCTGACCTGGACGGGAGCACAACGGTGGAAGAACAGGTGGTGCGGGTGGGTGGGGACCTGGCGGCCTTGCCGACACACTACCTTGGGTACAGTGTTCCCTTACTCCCTACCTTACCTATGCTACCTAGGTGAGCTGAGATGCTTAGTATCCGTACGTGCGTACCTACCTCTACACGGTTCTCCATCCAGCGCCGCCGACGTGTCGTCCAAAGCTTAGAAGAAGTGTGTCCTGAAGGCATCGATCAAGACGCATCTGGGTTTGGATTAGCTCATGTGTAGAAGTGCAGCGATAATTCTCAAGCTCCGGTGTGAGTGGGCCCTTGGCTCCATGTGCGCCGTGCGGTGCAACTCCAGTCTCCCTGTCCACCTCAAATTGATGCATCCTCCCTGCCTTTCCTTTTCGCCTAGATTCGTCCAATCACATGAGAATGCACAAACGGGGGGTAGACAACACAACATCACGATGCGGATGCTGGGCCAGTGGCCAATCACAGAGAAGTGGCCTCGATTGATTGACCTCATGCCCTTGTGCAAGAGCGATAATGAGTACCACGCCCCTGACCTTGCGGACTACGTAGTAGCTTTCCTTTCCCTGATTCTGAACCCTACTCCCCGTTGACTAAGTAAAGTACCGACGGACATTGCTTGTCTGCAAAGGAAGTCATCTACTGAGAATCAGGCGCACCCTCAATCTGGATATTATTAACCTCTGCCTCTTCCTTTCGGGCGTATGAAAACACACTTCTGCAGTCGGGAGTGTCACTGCCAATTTTAACCCAACCTCAGATGGGCTGATAATCTCCATTTTTCTGACGTAGCCCGGGCAGAGAATGCGACAAAAGTAGTTCCCCCGCAAGGTAGCGGGGCCAGGAAAACAGACAAACAGTTCTGCAGGCATGCGGCATCGTCACCGCCGGCAGGTAACATCTTCTTCCCCTTAGATGCCGCATCACTCCCCTCCCCCCCAGACCAGGACATGGGCCTATGCTGGTCTCGTTAGCTCAGTTGGAAGCTTCAGAGTGGTAGTCTGGAACCTGGCCCCGGCCCTTCAATTATCTCTCGGGAGCGACTGGCTTTGACAGCGTTGGCGCGGGACAGATGAACTCAAGCTGTGTCTTTGACTTGCACAACCAGCTGCTCACTGTTTCTGCGTCGAGATCCCAAGGGGTTAGGAACCGTAGAGTCGCAGTCCGTGAAGTCAGTGAAAGTAGCCAGGCGGTCAGAAATACTGGACTAGAGCTGTCAGGCACCGGATCGATGTGCTTAGGGCCTTGTAAGCGTTAGAGTCGAGTCCAAGAAGGTTGAGCCGAGTTTGACCGTAGCTGACGACTCGGGCACGGTACTGCCAGGTCCAGCTTGGCCGTGATGTCTACATTGCACTAAGATAAGGTGCGGATCAAGCGGCTCCATCCCTCTTCGGGACGCTCCTCGACTGCTGGGTCTTTCATATTCAGCTTCCTTCAGCTTCTATTCGTTGGGTACCTTAGTGCATCGTGAGCATCAGGGCAGGCGTGCGAAGGCGTCTTGGGCGAAGCAAGCCCGAGACAGGTGAGTAAACAAGGTTGAGAATGAGCAAGACGGGCAGGTGTTCGGGGCGAATGTGGGAAAGGACCTTCATGAGGTGTAATGATGATGTACGGTGCCAGGGTGTGGGATGGCCATGGCCATGCGTGATGGCATGCCACTCGCAGCTTCCCACGCCCACCTGCCATCTGCAACCTATTAAACACTGCAGGCAGCTGCTTCCTCTTGTCTTGCCCTGCTCTGATCTCCCCCATCTCGCTTAACTCTGTGTGGCCTTGCTTCCTTAGAAACGCGTCGATACCTAAGCGGTCGACCCTCACGACCTTTACCGAGATATTTGAACGTCTCGTACACTTGTCCATCTTCAACAACAGCCTCAGATTCCTCCCTCCACTTTCACCCTCACAACAATCCTAAAGATCACAAGTCGCCTCACGAGGTACCGCAATAACTTCAGTAGGTAAGTTACTGAGATACTGGGATTTACATGGCTTTACTCTTCCAGTTATTGGCCACACTCCCTTTGCACCTTCCTCACCACAGCACCATACGATGTTCTATCCTGCCTGGTAATTCGGAGTCTTGCCCACTTCTTTCCCAGTTTGGAGTGGATGTGATCCAAGAAGTGGACTTGCAACACTCACCAGCTCACGGTGCTCTTGTGCAATTTGAGGCCTACTGATCTCCCTCCTTCCCGTCACACTGCACCTTCCTCCAGTTGCAGCTTCCCTGATTGGAGTCACACCCTCATTTCCCTTGCCACCTCCTGGCAGCAACCTGTTTACCTTTTCTTCCCTCCATCACCCACCAACTTTCTCTCTCTCCTACTCCCACCTCACACTCCCACTTGCGCACCACCTGCAAAATCCTCACAAGCTGTCTAGTCGACCAAGTCAACACTATTCACCAAGAGGTATTGTGTTTTTTTTCCCCAACTCGCTGTCAAAAAAGAAAAAACCTCCATCCAGCTTTGTACCTCATCACATTTCTTTGTTGCTGCTTTCTTGTACTGTTCCAATATCTCTAACTTGCTTGCATAGGCCTTTCACCTGACGCAAATTTGCCATCTCCCGAAACTCACACGCCCCAGTCTACAAAATCCACCAACCCAACAGTCGTTCACAATGAAGTACTCTGTCAAGTATGTTGGCTCTGGCCTGCTCCTGGCCTCCTTCGTTGTGGCCCAGGCCAACGACCTTCCTGAGTGCGGTGTAAGTGTTTTTTCTCCCTACCTTCCTCTAATTGCCCTTGATTTTTGCGCATAATTTTCTGGCTGCATTCGACACTGCGGAAACAAGCAGTTCGATGCTTGCCGACTATGCGCTTGTTGCATGCAATTGGGCACCAGTGTCGATCCAACACCCCCGGGGCGGAGTGCACATGCCTCTCAGGGATTCGAGTTATCTAACGATGATACAGACCAAATGCATCGAGAGCATGCTGAGTAAGGCTCAGTCTCTCGGCTGCGTCGCCGACGACAAGGCCTGCCTCTGCCGCAACGTGGATTTCACTTACGGCATTCGCGACTGCTCTTACCAGTCCTGCGGTGATGATGCTGTCGCCAAGCAGGCCATCGACTACGGTGTTGAGATCTGCCGTCGTGAGTGTCTATCTACCAAGCACAATGTTATGGCACGCAGACTAAGTTTATCCCAGAGGCTGGAGTCGCCATCACTGCCACTCCTGAGGCCACTGTCACCAAGCCCACTGGCACTGAGACGGTCGTTGCTTCCCCTATCGTCTCCAGCGTCTTCTCGGTCATCACCTCTGGTGGCAGCACCTTCTCAACCCTCATTGGAGAGACCACGATTGCCCCCTCTGTCGGCACTGGCGGTGGCCAGACAGTGGTCCCCAGCCCTGTCTCGACTTCTACATTCACTACTGTCGTCACCAGCGGCGAATCCACCTTCACCACCACCGGTGAGACTACTCTCCTCGGCGTTGGTGGAGTTCCTGGTGCTACTGGCCTTCCCCAGTCGTCTGTCACGGCGCCTGCTGTTAGCACCATCACCAACGGCGACAGCACCATTCTCTCGACTGTCGGTTCCACCACCATTCTCACTGGTGAGACTGATGTCACCAACGCCCCTTCTGAGGTGAGTGAGACTGCGTCTGCGACTGCTACCCAGCAGGAGACCCAGTCCGAGACTGGCAGCGCCGCCAGCGCCTCCTCCACCGGTCTTGTAAGTACTCGTTTCCGCTGCAAGCTGGCCGCAGTTACTAACACCCTATTCAGGCTCCCAAGCAGACTGCCATGTCCGCTGTTGGCATTCTGGCTGCCGCCGGTCTTGCTGCCATGCTCATCTAATGTCTTCTGCCTGGATGTGTTTGGCCTCTTTCCTTGCTCCTGGGTTACGATATGCGCATGTTAACCGCAAATACCCGCCTGGCCCCCCAATCTTGCTCCACATTCGGATCATTCTTACTTCATTACCAGGTTTGAACCAGACACGGCTGTGTCGGGTACATATTTGGTAGATAGGGATAGGAAGGTCAGATGGAGAAAAACGGTTGGGGATGGGATTTCCTGGGGGGACAGGCATAATGAGTTATTTCCCGTCTACGTTTTGAGATGGCAATCAATGGATGATGCATGATACACACGGTTTTCTTCTGATAAGGATTTAATGGTGTAATGGGCGGGTGTCGACTTGTAGGCTGCGTAGACTCACCAGGACGTGGTCTTCGACTCGCCCATCCGTGAGTGACTGACGGTGATGGACAACCCGAGTGAAAATCATAGTATAAGGTAGGGACGCCGCCACAATAAAACACATGACGACATCGGAGATTGTCCATGCTTGAGACCTCTCGTCAGGTAGGCTCAATCAGTAACGGCATCATTAAAGGAATAGGCCGATTTGCTATGTCGCCACTTGAAGATTTAATTGATGAATTAGTCAAGAGGTCGAATAACACCCAGGCTATTTTGAATGTTAAGTTATATTCTACACAGGCATCCGCAGCAGGTGACTATTTCTTTTGCAACAAGGCCAACTTGGCCGCAAGGCTAGCACTCACAATGTCATCTTCATCCGAATCGGATCCGGAGCTACTTGTCGCAGTCTCGTCATCGTCGTCCTCGCCGAGACTTTCCTCGGCAATGACATTTGTCAAGGCATCTATCCTCCCCCCAGCGCCCATGTCATCGCTCTCGTGGTCGTCATCCTCGTTGCTATGCAACTCACCGTCCTCCAGCTTACGTCGTATCATCTTGTAGCCCTTGCCGCCCTTCCTACCGAGGAGCTGGTCGTCCCGCTTCCGTTTTGGAGTGAGACGGACCGGCTTCTGTTCCGATATCAATGGCGAGGGCAGTGATGTCCCTGTTTCGACAACATAGACGGTAGGGAATTCGAGAACTGTCATATCGCGGAGTGCCTCGCCTAGTGGGAGCGTCGCGTCGACACTGTGAACCACCGTTTGCCCTGCGGCAGCTGCGGCCGCGGAGGTTGTTCCTACGAGGAAGAAGCTGTACCTCCTTTTCTGCGCCTCCTCCTCTTCCGTCGCTCCAGTGAAGGCGGACACTCCTGTGTAGGGCATCCAGCTACTAATGATAGGGTTCTGCAAGCAGTATCTCCCCGGATGCCAGGCGCCCGTCTCCGTATCTTGAGCAGTGGCCATCGACTGGCCAGGCTTATGAGGGTATTTGCGACGCCTCTTGGCGCGGCCACTCGAATTCGCGTCTCGAATCTCGTTAACATCTTGGAAGTCGTCTTGATGGTCTTGTTGTCGTTGCTGCTGCTGCATCGCCACCTCCTCCTTCCTCGCGAATTCATCGTCGGAATTCTTCTGGCCTGCAATGAAGGCCCTGTAAAGTGGTATGTCGTCGAATGCCTTGGCCATGAACCTCTTCGTTGCCAGCTGTGCAGTATTGTCGGCATCCATCTCTTCTTGCTGCGGCAACATTTCCCTGCTTTCCTTGGTATTGGATTGCACAAGCAACCACTCAACCTGCCAGTTAATCCGACCTGAGGCCTTGCTAAACGTTGTGCCATTCTCCTTCTGCCTCATCATGCCCATGGGCGCACGCCTAAGAAGGATGGCAAACTTGCCCAGCCTCTTCCTGAAAGCCGGGGAAGACAGCACCTCCGCACTCTTGGAATCCCAAACGACAGCATTGTCACCACGCAGCAATTCCGTCACAAGTACCCTCCTCTTTCGCCCGTCCTTGCCCGTCTTCCACTTGACGCTTCTGACTTCGAGAGGACGCAAATCCTCGGGACGAAGAAGCCGGCGCTCCTCAACAATCTCCTTCTCGGACCGCTGAACGGTGCGCTCGATGCTCGATAAAAAGTTGTAGTCGTGATCGACACCTGCGGGAGTTTTGAGCTTCGAGGGAGGGATGTAGGCGGTCGCGTCGCGAATGCCATTGCACGAGTACCATGTCTTGTGCCGCTTGTTACAGCCCGCTGAACATGTCTGAATCGTGCATCGAGGGCACTTGTACTTTGGAGGGTTGACGTGGCAGATGGCGCAAAGGCTTGTGAGGAGAGGATCGGCCATAGCCGCGACTTGCGGAAGGTTGATTCGATCGCCGTAAGCGGGAACCAGACGCCTGCAGTTGATAAATTCTTCCCAAGCCGAAGGTGCGATTGAGTTCAAATACTTGTCTGAGTCCGACATGTACTGACTAGCTAAGGTAGCTAGCTGATGTCAGTCGCCTGTCAGGTAGGTTTTTTCTCTCCACCCTAACCCATCCATCTGTTGTTATCATTGGTTGTTGTTTCCACAGGCTTATCTGAGATTATGTCCGCCGATAAGACGCTCAGGGGTAAGGTCACCACCGATTCAATACACCCCCTAAAAGTTTGTTACCCTCCATACCAGCCCAAAAAGCAATGAACCCATGAAATTAAGCAGAGCGGGATATTCAATTCGTCACCAAACCCCAAAATCTCATATGCACTTACAGGGCCGAAGTACCACGCTTACAAACATTCAGGGGGTGTATTGTATGTGCGACCAATCTCGAGCATAGCTAGACGCATCACGAAGACGTCAAACCACTGAAAACTTTGGCCTTCTGTCACCTCTGCACTCTGCGTACATGTCATTGTGTACACAGTCAACACCGCCTGTCAATAATTTGCTTTTCACTATAGCAGAATTGGTACATTTACACTCGCTGGATTGAATCTTTTGGCAGGGAGTGACAAGAACTGAACTAAGTATCGGCTCGTAGCCTATAGATGATGTAACATCGTGAGCACATGTAACCCGTCCCCCAGCGAGCACTGTCGGTTAACCTTAAAAAGAAAGAGAAAACTCAGTAAAACGAGCAGCAATTGTCTCGTCAAGTGAAACAAAGAAAATATCAAATCTAACGCCGGACACTGAGAAGGTTTTGTCCACGACGGCCAGTCGCAAAAAGGTATAAGGCAAAAGAGGTATATGCACAATCGGTAAATCATCCTCCCCGTCGGCTTGGGGAGGAGAGACACGCAAACCTCCTCCCCCAAGCCGCTTATTATCCCCCCCTCGCAGATGAATTGCGCCCCAGGGGATTGAACAATTTTTGTTCATCAGCGGGTGCCACCCAGAGCGCTGATGCGGGCGCCCGACGGCCGATGTATAAGACCGTCATTATGCTTGCCGACGACGCCGTGCTGTGGCGGCATGGATTCGGACTCGCTGCGCTCTTCCTCGAAATCCTCATCGTCCTCAACGATTTTCGTTGGAATATCATCCCTGATCATGTACTGCTGACTTGACCGCTCAGGGGTGGCAGCGCTAGAAGCGAAAGACATCGCCGTGCTGCTCCTGTTGGGGACCAGATCGGGGGTGGGTGGGATGCTAGATGTCCTGCCAGATACAGGATGCAAGAGGCTGTCCTCACCCATTTCAGATGTGGCATTTGACTGCGTGTCATGGCCGTCGTCACTCTGACCGGCAGCGGAGAGGTTGCTACGACGGCGCTGGGCGCGAAGTTTCGCGGCGCGTTCGTCAATCTCAGCATCCTGAGCCAACTGCAGACCTTCAACAGCTGCCTGACACTGCTCAGCAATGTTTCTGATGATGTGCGCGATCGCGTCAGTTTTGTCCTTCAAATGGCGATCGGCCACGTCCTTGAAACTAGACGTCGAGAGTCTTTTGTTGGCCTGTGCGGCAGCAGAGAGAAGGCGCGCCTGGTTGGCATCAGCATCTCTAGGCGCCTCACCATCGACCTCCTCAGGGTCGTAGCCCTCCTCGATCTCGCGCTCCAGGTCATCAGGCTTGGTAAGAGACTGAACGAGATGCTCCATGTGATGGCTTTGGCCCCCAATAAGACTACGCAGGTGAAGCACCACACGGCGAGCCTCGTCACGCTGCCTAAGGATGGTGACGTTGGTGTGTTGAAGTGCAGCAAGTTCTTTTTTGTTGCGCTTACGCTCTCGCTCGAGCTCCTCGGCAATCTCTTGCTGAAGAACCAAAGCCTCTAGTGCATCATCACGCTGCTTCTCGGTAGCACCGAGGCGGACATTGAGTCGCGAGTTGTCGTCTTTCTGCTGGTCAATTAGACCGGCAAGGCGTCTGTTCTCCCTCTTATGAGTTTCGATCTTAACCTTGAGATCCTGTGTCTCCTTGGTAAGCTGCTCCGCAAAGGCCTGGAACTTGAGAAACTGCAACTAGTTAGCATGTGCGTATCGTGAACGATCCGAAAGTCGAACTGACCTGCTGTTTCCAGCTCTCCAGCTCTTCATTGAGATAGTTGTTGCGCTTCGTGACCTTATTCAGCTCGGTGTCCATGCGACCCTTGAGGTTGATGAAATCCTGCCAGGCCTCAAGAGCATCACGAGAGTACTGGTTTCTCTCCCGAACTATTTCATTCAGATGTCTCATAGAAACCTTGGTCATAAGAGGCTTCTTTACAGAGCCACCAAAGACAGCCTTGATGCCAGTGTTTCGGCCCATCTTCTCGCAAACGTGATCCATGACCGTCATCACCGCGTCCTGGTTCCACCATTCGGGGTCCTGGATTGACTCGACCTCGCCACGCATAACGATAATCTGGCCGGCCGGTACCAGCTTCCCTCCTCCGTAAGCCGACCGGAGATGCGGGGGGACACCGGAAGGCGTGACATCGCCGTTGAGAGATTGAGTGAGGCGGGTCACAAACTTGTTACGCTGACCGGGGTTCAATGCGGTCGGAGGGCTGGATGTGAGAACAAAGTTGCGATCGAGATCGACGACCAATGCGTCGGTGGGCGCAGTAAAGAGAGAACGACACTCAGCAGTGATACCGAGGATGTACGGGCCCGGTTCCTGGACCAGATCCTTGGCATGGCGTGCATGTACGACGGGAACGTAAAGACCGCTCCACTCATAGACGCGAACGCAGTATCGGACGGTCTCTGCGGCCATGGTGAGCATGGCAGGGTAGTGGCTGACAAAGATGATGCGGCGAGTGGGTGAGATGGCAGCCTCAACAACGCCGACAATGTTCGGGATAGATAAACAGCAAAACAATGGCCACATCGCGAAGTTCTGGAAGCCGGTCGGCGAAGAGGGGAATTGATAACACAAAGCATAATCCTTCATGTCGATTCGAACCAAGTCGTTCAGTCTCGGGGCAGGGAAGCTCAGAATGCGCGAGACCTCTTCGGCATGAAACAAGTTGGTGGCCTTGTTCCAGTGGATCCACATGCCACGCAGATAGTCTCCGAGCAGATTGTAGAGCGGGTACCGAGACAGGAAGGACAGGCAGTAGGGAATCCAATAAGTCTCATCCGAGTTGTCGTAGTAGTCGGGTTCGGTCCTCTTGCGCAGATCCCGAATGGTCTCGGCTCTTTTCTCGTCGGCCCTGGACCACACACGAAGGCAGATGCCGTACAGTGTATGGGAAGAATCTTGCTGCAGGACGAATGCGTGATGGACGCAGTGAGGTTGACTGCGGCCGGTGCAAATCTCAACGTCGTGAGGAAAGCAAGCCTGCTTCGCGTAAGCCACACCAAAATTCATGCAACCAGGGCCGCGAACGGCGACTTACCCGCATGGCGGCGTGCAACGACCTGGCGATCTCATTGTCTTGCTCAAGTCTAGGACTGCTTCCAAGGATCTCGGGCAGCCAAAACTGTCCAACCGCGCCCTTCATGTGACCTATCTTGCCCTGAGCAGGGGCAGGAGCCTTTACCCATTGTGAAGGCTCCCTGCCAACACCGCAGACCATGTAGGCGTGGGTCAGAGTCTTGGGCGTTCGCTGCTGGGGCTTTGCGTTTAGGGTTGAGGGAATCGGCTGGGTGATGCGTGAGTGAAGGGAGGAGGTACGACTCGGAATGATAAGATTGTTATCGGCCTGGTCGCGGGTGACGGGCCGACCATCACGGTCACCGGTCCGAGGCCGGGTGAAGGACGAATGTGCGTTCAATGAAGGCGCCATTTCGAGGATTGTCGTGGAGGATATCGAGAGATTGGAAGTGCGATCTAGCGAGTGGTAATCCGGGTCGCCACGATGTGTCCAGCGTGCTGGAATGAATGCGGAAGGAAATTCGAAACCGTGAATTAGACGACGATCAAGCTACCAGGAGAGCAAGCTCTCGTCAAGGAAGGAGTCGGGGGCGAGGTGTCGCTCAGAAGGCCGCCATTCGAAGAGGCCGAGTGTACAGCAACAACAATTGTCTGGTCGAGCTGGTCGAGCAAGAGTTGAGGCTCAGGCACCGACAAATTGCTTGACTGATTGACTGCTCGGTGACAGGTGGGGGGGAAGGAACAAGAAAGGAGAGAGAGAGAGAGAAAGAGAGAGAAGGGCAAGAAATTGGAGACGAGACAAGAAGAGGCGGTTCAGGTAAAAGGAGAGGACTGGCCGGGGGGGTGTCAAGTTAGGAAGTGTTTGGGAGAAAGGCGAGGGCGTGGGCGTGGAGATGCAGACGACAAGAAAGCGAGGGTGTGCCACTGGCGGGCTAAGATGAAGCAAAAGAGGACCAAGCACCTCCCTAGGTGCAGGTGCTTTGGGCAGTAGGCAAGGTAGGTAGGTCGGTACATAAGGTAGTAAGGTAGATGAGGTGAACGACGAGTAAGAGGGATGGGACCAGCAGGTGAAGATGAGTAGGTAGCGCACCTAAGGCACAATACTGCACCTACCTTAGATAGGTAAGGTACCATTGTAAAGTGGCAGACGGCGTGCCGGGGAATTAAGGTCTGGAGCCAACTGCAGCTGTATCCGTAAGCATGCAGGAGGTGTCCGCAGGTGCCTAGGTGAGTGTCGTACATGCGGACACAGCAGGCACAGAAGAGAGAAAGAGAAGACAGGAGAGGGAGGGGCCACAACAGCACAGAGGATTGACAGAAGATTGGGGGACGGGTGTGCAGGGGGCAGTATGCAGCTTCAAGAAAAGAACAGGGGGGGGATCCGTAGCCAGGTAACCTTGTAACAGGGGAGGGAACCGTCATGTTCCTGACCAGGCAAGTAACGGCCTTGACTCTTGCTGTTGCAACCTGGGCGGGAGCGTGTGACTTGAGACTCTTCCGCAGCGCCCTAGTGTTTGGGTCTGGACCGCGAATACGGCGATGTGATATGGCTTCAAAGGAGAAGTGGTTTGGTGATTCGTTTACAGGCGTCAGTCGATCTGCAAGGACGGGATACAAGCAACGTCCATCGGGAGGCCTGGTCTCGAAGACTCGACTTTCTCCTCAAGAAGAACAAAGGCGGGTCCGCACGGACTTGGACTGGCCTGGAGTAAAGTGCAGTACCTAGTGTAGGAGGCACCGGCACAGACATAGGTTCGCATCCCAACTGCCAAATGGCCCGTTGAAACGGACTCTGTCGTGTCGACGGTGCCGTTTTCCAGTTCCACCTTGTCTTTGTGTCTCTGTCTCGCCATGTCAGCCATCCCGTCCACCGTCCGCCGCCCGTTGGTCCCGACGAGAGAAAGAAACACGCTCCACGACTTGGACCTGTGGTAAGATGCAAGTATCCGTACACCACCTCACCCACTCACTGACGCAGGGGCCCCGCCATCTCGTCAAGCTACCTTACCTAACTTACCTAGGTAGGGTACCTTACCTTAGGTACCTTACCTTAGTGTAGGTACGATAGTGGACCATCACACTTGCAGGGCCATCCGGTGCACCTGGTCGCCCTCCCAAATTTGAGCCCCGCCATCCGCGCCCATCTCCTATGCAGCAACCAGATCACAGCCAATGACAGACGCCGCCCTTTAAGACCGGTCGCTGACGAAGGAAATTACCAGTCTCGTTTGGAAATTCTGTCGTCTCTTGGTCACATCTGTGCCCGAATATTGGACCTAAAATGATTGCGGCTGTCTGTTTTGGTCCTTGAATCTGATTGCCCTTGCCTACACTACTTGACTAGGTACCTAGTATTCGACGTAGGTAGGTAGGTCCGTCCGACCTGTCCGTTTCGCATACTTACACGCCACTGAAGACGTTGGACGGGGGGCGCTTCCAACCTCCGCAGAAACGAACGCCTTCCAGACTTGAGACGGAATCGTCGCCGAATTTTTGTCTGCTCTACAAACAGGGTCACGGTCGTCCAAAATGTTGGATACGCGCAACAATGTAACCTTCCGACATGCCCCTCTAGATGGATGACGAATTCGGGCTCAGAATACATCATCTGCCGAAGCGCGCTCAAGCCAAGCCACCCCCCCCCATACAATGCTAACCATGCTGCCATACGTCCCATGGCAGCATAGTACGGATACCGCGTGCAAACGGCTTGTCCCTGAAGCCCGCTCCTGCGCGTGAGGGCACCACCCAGGAACCACGACGAACCCGGATCGCCGCTTCTGCATCGCATCCCACATAAACAGAGGCTTAAGTGTTTGGGGAGGGGACAGATCCGTGTCGTCGCGTCTTGTGACGACCCTCGCCCCGGCTCATATCGCTGCAGATTACTGTGCGACCGATAAAGAAGCTAGTCATCCCCGACGCAAGCCATGACAGACACGAGCAGGTATTGGTATACGCAGTGCATACGGTAGTGCGATAATCCGTGGCACCAGGGCCACTCACTACTATGCGCAGTAGTGTAAGTGGAACCCACCGGCTGCTTGGTGCCCTTTCCCTCCCACTCCCGGACTATTTGTACCTCTCATCCTGACGCGCTTCACAAGTTCATCGAGGGCTTCATCAGGGGTCGTCCCAGGGACAAGTAGTCGCAGAGCCCAAGATCTATGTCAAAGGACGCATACACTACCTGTAACAGGGAGCATCTGTGGCTGTGGGATAAGGAGAAAAGAAACAAGAAAAATAGCGATGGGTCCACGCGAAGGCCCTCCGAGCTAGTATCCGCAGATTTCTTACCCGTCCACTGACCGGCGATCGCTGCCAGAACCAAAGCGCCAATCGCGCCAACCAACGAACGCCGGGCTCATCTCGACTCTCGAGTCGTCCAATCTGTTGCGGAGTGGAAAGATGCTCCCTACTTTATTTAGATAAGGTGTTGGATACCGAAACATCCGTCGAATCCTTTCGACACTGGCAGCACGACAGACAGTGTGCCAGCAGGGAGTGTCGAGTTTGTTTGTTAGCGTTGTCAGTGAATCCTCAGGTTCGGACTGTGGGCGACAGTTCCAACCCCTATACAACCTGTCACAAACCTGCGGTCCAGTAGCGCCGAGCGATGAACGACCGCGGTCCGACTTGCTGACAAAAACAGGTGCCACCAGCCAGCGCTTTGACCCGATGTTCTGGGTTGAAGACGCGGAGCTTAAGGTAGCTTTGGAACCCTCCCGGTACCATACCATAGTAGTAGTATATCAAACCAGTTCTTCTATAATGCAGATGGTGCTCCGCACAAAAAGAAGCCAGCCGTGGACCTGCAACCCGTGGCTCCTCCCCCCACGGCCCGGGGTTGAGTCCCAAATTCCTCACTCTTCCGAATCTTGGACGTGGGACTGTACGGATGTGATTCGGCCTTGTTGCAGTGCCTCAATGCTGGAACGCACTGCACATATTCGCACTCCTTCGCAGCATAGACCAGTACATATCTGCGTGAAGCCAGGCCAAAAGGTCGGTGCAGTTGGTCGTCCTTCGTGCTCACTCCCCGGGCATTCTGCCCCATCATCTCTGTTTGCTTTATCCATGCAGAGAACTCCGAATGTGTACGGTATCACCGGCACTGTGACTTCATGGCCCAAGTGTCGCGGGCTGGACCCTGTCACGATCTGAGCGCCAGTCCCGAAGCCCTGATCGTTGTTCAGGCGTGCAGCTCTTGGACGAATGATTCGCAAGATTGATTGTCGACCCGCATGCATTCTCGGGCGCTGCCCGTGCGATGGTGCCTTTATCTGAGGTCGGGGTTTCCATGAAGTATCCGTAATCTTCTCTACTGCGTAGATAGGTTCCATCTGCTGCACGTAACTCTTGCGCATCAGCCCCATTGCACCTATCCAGTGTTGTCCTGTACCATGACAAACCTGTATGGCGAAAGCATTGAGATCAACTTGCCGGAGGACAGGCGGGAGGATTGCGGTTGTTTCTCTAGCGTTGCCTGGCAAGTCTGTCACGGCGCCGTAGCCGGGCAGCTTTGCTCTACCGTCCCAAAAGTGAGGAGTGCCGATCTCCCCGGCGGCGAAGCGTGCATGAGGGTTCCATTCTTTGTCGATGCGCTGGCTGATTGGCAAGCAAGTTGTGTTTGTTGCGTATCTTACCTACGAATGGGTAAACGCTCTTTCCCTCTCTCATTGGTCTGTTAACTATGTTTGTATGTGCACACCAGATGGTAAGCCTCCGGGATGCCGGCAAAGCACCATCGGAGCCGCCAGCGGCACGGTAGAGCGGGTGGGGCTCTTCACCGCATTAGGTACGCCGTCCCCATGGCGGGAGCGGCGACACATGGGGACGGCGACAACGACTCCGTGCCGACGTAAGCATCATTCTTTCGCCAGGCATACAATGGCAGCCCGAGACTGCTGACCCGAAGTTCGGCACGGTCTTGCGGTGGAGAATCACTCAGTGCAGTTTCTTGTCGCGCTCGCGCTAATGGCGACCTTCCAACCCCGTAGCTAACAGTTTTTTTTTTTTTTTTTTTAA
>JAKMXC010000444.1:0-51386 GCA_025328345.1 Colletotrichum sp. SAR11_59
GCATAACATTTGCTCAGTTAAGAATTCCCTCCCACATGCCAGGTCCGCGGTATCCGCCGATCGAGTGAAGTGATGAAGCCTCGTAGGCTGGGGTAGCCTCGGTCGCACAGCAAATGCGCTTTGAGCTCCGGTCAGGCAGGGTCAGCTGGCCAGCGCGGGGGCGAACCAGCGACTGTGACCATTGCTTGCCAGAAAAGTTGCCAGAGAGCATGTCCCTGACATTCTCCTGGAGCGAACTGTCAATGATGGAGACGCCACGGGCGCGCTTGCGCGAGGCCGAGGCAGTTGGGGTGACTCCATCGGTGCGGTAGTTCTGCAGCTCTTGAAGCGCGCGCGCAGCATCGTTCGCAGGGTCGTGAGCCATCTCTTCCAAAGACATCTCTCCAAGTCTACCCACCGGGCCGGTGTAAGACTCAGGAGATGAGGTGATGCAATGCTCTTCGTAGTCCTCAGGAACCGATGTGATTGTCGGTCTCAAGCTAACCCTCTCACTGCACAGCTTCGCAGACCGGAATCGCGCCTGAACACCCAAGTTGGGAGCCGGCGCGCTAACCAGTGATGAAGCAGACGAGATAGAGGAGGAGCGGGAGGTGCGTGACGAATCAGAAACCATCGATTCGGGTGAGGAGGCAGTCGAGATTGAATTGGCGAGAGATGAGCGACGGACAGGGCAGTAACCCTGGGGCGACGATGTGTTGGCGATAGGCCAGCGATCCAGACACTGAGCAGCAGTGACACAGGAGGCTTGAGCCATGGCGAGACCCATGGCACCCTTGCCGAGGTTGGAGGCACTCACAGCAGGAGTACTGTATCCGCTCGACTGGGGAGTGAGGCGAGGGGTGGGAAGGAGACCGAGAGCAGGAGCCAGGCGACCAGGAGTATATACAGCGGCCGGAGTAGGCTCCATGATGGTGGGGGTGTGGAAAGATCGCGGGGTCGGAGTGAGCTCCGCCGAGTCAAATCCCAAGCCGCAAGTGCCACTCATGGCCAGCGAATCCTGGGTAGCTGCCAGCATGCTGCGGTGACGAGCCACGGGACGAGGGCTAGGAGTGAGGTTGGCGGTAGGGATCAAGCCCTCAATGTTGTCGAGCTCGGGGTTGAGCTGGAGGATGACCATCTTCCAGTTTGAGCTCTGCTGAGCGTACCATTGCGCCGAAGTTCCGGGGGCGGGAGGAGAAGGAGGCGTGTACTTCAAGGCAATATCGGTCCATCTCTGGAAGATTTCGTCGGTGATGTGCAACTTCCAGTCAACTGCCAGTAGGAAAGCGATCTCGTTCTGGTTGATCTCTGCCGTGTTGAGTCCTGAAATTTTACTCCAGGCTCTCGCGGAGTAGTTCCGATCTTGAAGGTACTTGGAAGCCAAGATAAGCGCGGCTAGGAACATGCGGCGACCGCATTGAAGGGCGCGGCACTCGTGCTTGTCGTCGGGCTGTTCCATGGTAAAGTCATGCTTCGGGACGTGGGGCTTGATGAGAATCAAGTAGTAGAGAGCGACCTGCAGGGTGGAGTAGCTAGTGCGCGAGCGTCGCAGTGTCTCTTGGATGAAGGTGCGCAGCGGCAAGACCGCCTTGTTACCCAACTCATTGCGGCAGACGGCGGAGGACAAGGGCCAAATAGCTTCGACAATCTGGGTCGACGAATCTAGGGTAGCCGGGTTAGGGAACATCATGATCGCACTTTTGCTGTTATTGCTGCTTACCGACGAGGTTATCGACAAAGTTGACCTTGCGCTCGGCTTGGCGAACAAGTGGCGGGGGGGCTGCGCCACGGGTTGCGCCTGCACTGGTCCGTCTGGGGTTCTGGCGCAACTCGGCAGGAACTGCAACAGGGGCCTGCTGAACGGATCGCTTCGCCCAAGGGCTGGTGAACTTGACAACAGTGTCGCGCGTAACGGATCGTGAAAGGCAGTATGAATCGGCGGAATCGGAGTCGGAGGTGTTGGTGGGCGAAGTGGAGGTGGATGATTGGGAGGAGACAGCGGACCAGACAGAACCCGAGGAGGCAGACGCCAAGGATTCTACTGAGGAGCTGTAGGTGTCGTTTCGGTAGGTGCTGATGAAAGCCGACGAATCATTGTCGACGTACTTCATCTTGGGTGTATAAGGTGGGGTTATCGGCGTTGGAGAATTCGTGTTATGGAGGATACTCCAGTCGCCGTCAAGCTAAGTCAACCGGGTAAACCGTGGAAGGTTCGTTATAATCAGATCGTGGTACCGTATCGGGAACGCGAACCTCACAGCAGTGTATGCAAACTGCTGCAAAGTCCTTTGAAGTCGTAGATATGGAAGGCGGCTTCTAGACGCAAATGTCCACAGCCGACTGTACACGAAGGATCAAACCGGAAGAAGAGGCGAGACGGGCGACTGGAGTAGATTTCGCGTTTCGGATCAGAGGCATCGTTGGTTTAATGCTTCTAATAAGAGGGGAGATTGGTCTGGTTTGATGGTGAGCTACTGCATCGCCACCATGCGATCAAGTGGGCGAATGCGACAAGTTAAGTGGTGATGTTGGTGTAAGTGAGGTGGATGGGTGTGAGGTTGGTGATGGTGGGCGAGGTCGGAGTCGGGAGGGTTAGGTAAGGAGAGGAGGAGAGATGGGAAAGTGAGGGTGAAATATGCAGGTACGATGATGTGTGGCTGGCCCTCGAGGTTATATCCAAGGTAGGTGGGATGAGGTGTGACTCTTTTGCCTTTGGCCTTGGGCATGCGATCTCGAACGTGTTCAGAGGGGCGACATGCTGGCGTGACGAAGTCGGAGGGCCCCTTGTGGCTCAAGTCTTGTCCAGCTGGTGGATGACTCTTCCAGGTTGCTCGAGTGGCGAAGGGGTGTACCTGGTTCGTTGCCGCCGACACAGGTGGCCCCAACTGGCAGTACAGAATAGGCAGGGCAGGCAGAAGGGGGAACTTTGGGGGTGAGGAGACAAGGTGACGGGGGGAAAAGCACAGAGTGCGGGAGAGTGGCAGAGTGGCAGCCTAGGGAAGCCCGACCATACAGGGGGGCGTGTTGGGTATTGGGATTGTCTGAGTGGCCAGGCCGAGTGCGTGATCGGTGGGTGGCTTTTTTGGGGGGGTGGGCTGGGCCGGAGTGGCAGAGAGGCAAAGGGCAACCAACGGGGAGAGGGAGCGGAAAAAAGAGGGACACGGGTAGCTACGCAAAGCAAAGCACAGCAAAGCAGACAGCGAAAGGCTGCTTGTATGCTCGCTTGCTTAGCTGGCCCGATGCTGTGCAGGCAGACCAAAATACTGACCTTGGGGAGAGAGGGCGGTGCAGTTACCGGCGGAAGTCTTCTCGGATGGAGATGGTTCTTGGCGATTTGCAGGCGGGTGCGGATTGTGGCGAAGGAAGTGCTAGGTCAGCGGGTGAGCAAGACCAGGTTCCTGTTGCTGGAAGGATGAGTCGTAATCGTCGTGTGAGTGAGTTGCTCGGGCAGTGATGATTAAAGAATGAGTATAAGGTAAGGACAAAAGGATGGCGCGCAGGGTATCGTATCGGGGTGTGTAAGGTAGTAAGAAATGAGTAACAGATGATGAGAAGGCAGCAGAGCTGGTGTTGGCTTCGTCGGGCGTCGATGGTGGTGACTCGAAAAGCTGAGCTGCAGTCCGAGGTCTAGTCCAAAATAAAACCCAAGGCGAGGGAGTTGAAGCCTGCTTGTTCGTGCCTGGCGTTGAGCTGAAAATGGAATATATCCGGTGGGTGCCTTTAGTTAGTCGCAAGGAACAAGTGAATGCCGCTGCGATTTACAAAAAGGGCCTGGTGCTGGGTGTGGTGATGATTTCGAGTGAGTTTTTTGGTGGTTTGGTCCGAGTGAGTAACGTGACCGAGGGTGACCGAGATGACTCTTGACGGCGGGTGTTGCGTACGAGGGTGATCCGGCAATTAGGACACGGAGATGGAGAGAGGAGAGAGGTGCGAGGCGATGATTGCAGAAACCATAAAGCAAGATACAAAGGAATAAGCGGAGATTGGTCTAGAGTCTCTCCTCAGATATTCTGAGAAGAGGCACGTCTAGCAGACTTCGGAGAGTCGCTGTCGTACTGATTTAGACCTGGTAATCGAACATTGCGGCGGCGTGAGTTCGATAGAGCAAGAAGGGAAGGGGGGGAGGACACAAGTGCACGGCGATGTGGGCGCGGCGATAGTTTTGAATGCCTTGGACGAGGAAGATGCGGTACGGCCAAGGGAACCCGTCCAAGGCCAGGCACTCTCCAGAGGCCAGGTACCGTTTGGAGAGTGTACCTACAGCTCCAGAGTCGCAATGCAGAACACTTGCAGCCCGACGGAGGTCGGTGCTGTGAACTGGCACCTGCTTCCCACTGGCGCCACTGGCTGCTGCTATTTGGGGGTTGCTGACTGGCCAGCGACAAGTATCAGCCGGAGGTACAGTCTGGCAGCGGTACCTCATTTCAACCACCTTTTTGCCCTGGGCTTGGGAACGTGGAACTGGAAGGGTGGGAGGGCACGGGATGCAGCCGGATACCCAGCAAGTCTCAGCATCCGTCCACTGCCTTTTCTTCAAGCGCGTCGTGATTGGTGTCTCGCCGCCTTGAATAGTGGGTCCGCTCGTCTTCTTTCCCGGAGTGAGGGGCACATTGAAAACCAAAAAAAAAAAGAATACGTACCCACTTCTCTGCTCTCTGCTCGCACTCACAGCTCAATCTTCACTGGCAGGACTGCCAGTCTTGGCCCTTGGGTCTCCTCACTCATGCTGCTGCTGATGATGGGGGGTAATGGTGGTGTTACTCACACTCTCACGTCGAGCGAGCTTGATGTCCACCAGTTTGCTTGCTTGCTGGCTGAATGCCTGCGAGTATTTTCTCCTCCTCTTTCTCTCTCTTTCTCCCTCTCACGCTCACCGTCATACGCAAGTAGTAGCTGCATCCCTCGACCCCACACGTCTAGCCATGTTTCTTCAGGTTTCCTCCCTTCCCCTCTGCTTGCTCATTCAGGTCTTCACATCCGGCACTTTGGGTATGGCAAGCACCTACCGAGAAAATAGCCCTGGGCTGGCCCTGGGCTGCTGGGTTGTCCATAAGGTACCGCTGCTTCTACCATTCCCACTTGACCCAAGCCCAAGGCATGCCCAAGGTGTATGTCTTCTCCAACCAAATCCGCCTTCGATGACCTTCCATGCATTATCTGTCCTTTCCTTTGGGTTTGAGACTCTCGTAGCTCTGTGCCTGAACCTTTTGCATTTGCGTCCTCCTCTGTCTCTATCCTGCCCAACCCTGGGCTGCCCTTGCTGGCTGGCTGTTCTTGCCTTTTGGCTCTCTGGCTTATTCCGTGACCACCTGGCTGCGCTCATGGCACCCTGTTATTTGATTGGCTCGACCTGTCTGACCTTGCCGGATCTGTACTAGCCTCGCCAAGTCTAAAAGACTGTACAACCAGTAATGTGCGACAGCACCACACCTTCTCTCTGAGAAGACCATCCTTTGTGAATTTTGGCAAACTGCTGCTGGTCAGAGGCTGGCGTGGTTGCCCACCGGACCAACGAGGCAGGATGGGAGAGGGGAAGAAGAAAAAAAAAAGGCAGAAGAGTCATCGTTGGTGACCGACCCTCCGCGCCACCGCAAATGCGCCCACGACCACGACCACGACTCCACGACACCCCAACCCAACAACGAGTGTCGACTTTGCTCGCCGTCCCATCCATCCCGCCCACCCTCCAACATTTGTTTGGGCCCATCCATAACACCGTCGGTTTTAATCATTATAGCAACAGCAAGGCATGGCCACAGCTTCGCAGGCAGCATGCGCAACTGCGGCTCGCTTGGCATCTCGTGGTTGAAGCAGTTGGTGTTTCCCGTACGAGGTGTGAGGAGCCAGAAGCGAGGGATGGCCATTGTCCCAGGCCAAGCCGATGAAGGTATCACGAGCTCGGCCGTCAGCATCCATCTCATTTCCTCCGGCGGATTGCACGCCATGCCACGGACATCGACATGGACAGACGAGGCAATATCGACACAAATCGACTGACAACAGCTGTTGTCTTGCCCCAAGTCTCGCCACAGCTGGTCAAGCTTCACCTCCAAATTTTCACTCGTCTCCCGCGTGCCATCATGCCACCCACACCCTCAAGCTTTGGCCAGCAGAGCCCAGCCAACCGCGACGCTCCCGATTACCTTAGCTGCCTTGACTAAGGAGGACAGCAAGAAACCGCCTGCCACAGATGCCGGTGCCAGCACGCAGACACACACTCCAACGTTTGGCACAACTGAGGGGCATGTCGTTCCTGGCCAAAGCTCCAGATTTCCCTTTGCTGGCCGCCAATGCTGAATGCTGCGACATATCGCGCTCTTGCTACGGATCCGTCATCGCGTCCCCCCGCTGATATCACCCAATTTCGCACCTCGGGGTGTTCTTTGTGAACCGACGGCACTTGTACCGAGGTCGACCACGCAGCTCCATCTGGCGGTATCCATCCAGAGTGAAGGGTCCAGTCACGGGTGCCGGGTCACACTGGTCACTGAACGGGTCCTGAGCTGGCCTGGAATTCAGGGAACCTCACGAAGCCGCCTTGGAAAGACGGCGGTGAGGTCACTGCTGAATCTCTAGTGGCTCAGCGCCTATGACACGCTGTTCCATGTCCTCCACGGCTGCGTCTGCGCCTGCGCCTGTGATGACAAGCCTCCGTCTTGCCAGCCTTGGACTGGGACAGCGGGGGATAGGTATACAGAGCCGAGGGTCGTCTACCTTACCTTACCTTACCTCACCAACCTTACGGGGCTCACAGCACAAAGCCTCGCTCATCTTTGTCATGGACCCTGCTGACTGGCACGCGGTCGCGGTCGCTCTCGCTGTCTCGCAAGCGCGCTGGGACCTCTCCGGCGAACGCGGGCTTCCGTCAGTGGGTATTCAGCCCCCGAAACACCGAATGCGCCCCCTGAATTCCGCCACGACCCCGCTTGAGACGCTGCTCGCTGCTGCTTTTGGGAGAGATCGAGGCATCGAGAATTAAGAGTCCGATCAATTGCTTACGGATACGATGCGGTTACGCGCCCAATCCCATGGGAAATGGGAAAGCCGTCTTCTCCGTCCTGCGCGCCATCGGCATCAACGCCTACCTACCAATACGGTACCTCGTACGCACCCTTTGTCAGCCGCCAGAGTCAGCGTCCCGTAATCACCGAGCGCCTTAATCATCTCCCCCCCGCGTGTAAACCGTGGGCGTCTCGGGAGCCCTGGGAAAAGGGAAATGTGCGGCCGACGGATTCAGCCATACTTGTCACAAACATGCTGAGCACCTTACGTATCGCCTGTGTTCTGTTCTGCTCCACCAAATGCTTCAATGCGAAATAATCCTTCATCTCGATATGGCCGTCATCTCCCACCCACGACCCGAGCGTCCCGTCATTGTCTCCTCATCTGCGCATCCGCGTCTGTACCTCGCTGCACCCTCCAGGAGGAGAATGCTTCACCTTCTGGCGCATAATCGGAGCATGGCCACAGCTTCGCGAGCACGCTGCCGTCGGAGACACATAACGCATTTCAATGCACAGGTTGCCCTGCATTCGATACCCAGTTGTGTCCTGGCTTGAGCTCCAAATAGACGCTACAAAACATCCTGGGCCACAGCTCTGATACACCTCACGAGGTCAATCACACTGGAACGCGCCGGCTAGTACTTGCGTGTTAACCTCCACACTTTGCATATCTTCATCTCAACGTACACTCTGAATGCACCAAGTGCACAAATCATCCACTGTGCTGGTGGTACCCCCCACGAGGTATCCGAGAACACCGCAATGTCCGTAGCAGAGACAGCAGGGAGGCAGTCATTTGCTTTGAAGCATAACGCTAACAGGAGACATGGGTCCAATGAGTGCCAAACTCCATCCGGCTCCCGTCTTCAAATGGGCTCCTCTCATTCGCTTGATCCTGCTAGCCTCGTCGAGTCTGATACTCGGAGTGCATGTACTGGTTTGTCTCGCCCGCCGGACTGCGCCTGTGCAGCAAAACGACTGGGAGTACACGCGGGAGAGACCGACCGCCAGTTCGACCCCAGCGAGCACGAGATCCATTCCGATTCGTACCGAGCCTGCAAACTTTGGCATCATTTTCCAGCAAGATGTCGAGCATTTCCCACATGGCCAAGAAAGACCCTGTTGCTTGTGGCCATGTCAAACCTTGACCAACACCACAAAATGGCTTATCCCCTATCACAACTCCTCCGAGGGGCAAGAAATTTCTAGAAGTTGGGGGCTGGGATTGGCATCAAGTTTTGCAACGAAATGGAGGGTGGGCGACGTTTCCTGCCTGCTCGCTTCCAAGAACACATGCCGTCATCTGGTGCTTCCTCCCCTGTGTGTGTTCACAGGCACCGCTGCAATCCCACTGCAAGCTGCAGGTTCTGCATCTTCACCAAATGGTGTTGCCATGTCACACACCTTCAGTCATCGTCGCAGCCTCCCCCGCTCCGCCCCGCGGCAGACAATGATTGGACGACTGGGCATCAACGCCAGCATCACCGCCTTTCGTGCAGGCCAACGAACTCAGATTGCCGGTCGGTGACAAGGGCTAGCAACCAGGGCGGTGATGAAGAGGGGGGCAGCGTCGACGAGGGCGTCGTGCTGTCAGATAAGCATTATCTCACAGTATTCACCGCAAAGTCTGATTCGCCCGAGGGACTGCCTCCGTGAAATGGCCAGAACGAAGTGCGTTTTCACCCCAGAGCAAACCTCCGAAATTTCGGGTATTGCTGCAAGCACTCAAAATCGACGGTGCTGTTGTGGAAGGCCCTTGATGGCCTACCTGCGATACCACCGAAGTGTACCCAAGTGGACTTCGGTTCCCGACTCCCTAGTCCGTGACGGCCTCGCCCAATAGGCGGTCGCATACAGTCAACTGATTACTGCGATGACTCAACTTCTCCTGGCCTGGCCCTCAGCTCTCTTCGGACTATCGAAGAGACAGCGCGGTGCCCACGATAGCGACAACTACGAGGCGAAACTGGAGTCTGTCTGGTAGCCCTTGCCTGCAAGTATGCCTCCGCCCACCTATCGATAGGTGTCACTGGTAGACCTTGATGAACATCTACGGTTATTCGGACTCGCTCCCGTATTGCAACACTCGAAATGAAGATGATGCAAGCTGCAGAAGTCTGTGCTTAAACGGCTTCTTGACGCGGAGATCAATCCAACACAGCTCGCAACGCCGCTGTTTGCCGCGCGGCTGGTGCGCACGACTCAGTCGACGGACCACGAAAGAATCCCGGGACCGTCGTGCGCTGGCGGAAGATGAAGGAACCAATATGGTGCTATTCGTACAAGCTTCAATATTGCACCTGTGTTGAAGAATTTTTTCATTCATGACCAACACGAGAAAAAACACAAGATGGCGCGAGTGCGACACACCAAAGGGGTGGCCGAGACAATATTTGCTGCCTACTGGAAAGAATCGGCAGTTCTAGGCCAACCAAAAGCCTTCAAAGGCCTCCAAAGGCCTCGAGTGGTCTAAAAAGGTATGCTTCCAGAAGATCGTTCACTTCTAGCCTAGGTGGCACCCCTTAATGGGAAGATGATCTCCTATCCGCGAATTGGGTTGGGTTTCAGCACCGCCCGAGAGTCTATCCGAGCGAAGCACACAATAACCTCTGCCAAATCATGACTAAGGCAACAAGACCTGAAAGATGCCGCTGGTTTGCAGGGCGATGATTTGCGGCCGAGGACCTATCAACCTGAATGAAATGATGATCAAAGGACGTGACCTGATCTTACGTGTTCGTCACTAGTACGCGAAGGAGCATGGTGCCTTAGACATTAAGATGCTGGTGGACAGATTTGTCTGGTGATATTCCGTCAAGGTAGCCCCACTGAGAGACCGGATGCCAAATCGAGCATCTGTTATTCGCCGATGCTCATCATCTGTAATCACCGATCGCGGGGGACGGGCCCTTTTTCCATGGACAAGAGTTATAACGGAACCGGTGACTTTCTAGCCACCTTCATCAACCGATACTTGGTGAATAAGGCGTGTTGACCGTGACGTTTTGTTCGGTGGCGGGCTCCTCACTTTGCCTCCGACCGGGCCGTTCTCTGATGGGGACGACGAGGTCTTTGCGCTCTACACGGCCCGTCCAAGTATGCAAGCCAAGAAGGTGGGAGGGAATATCCGCCACTCCGGAAGCGTCGGTCATGAGGATGGACTCTGCTGCGAGGAAGCGCAAACTGTCATACAGCAATCAATCAACTAGAGACTAGCGCCTCGCCCCCTCTGTCTACTATGCAGTACAGAAGCCTCCGGAGGACGTCGATGCCAGCTTGGCGCCGTCGGCGCAGCCATCTGGCGGGGTCCCACGGCCAACATGAAGCTGAAATGTCGAGACTTTTGACAGCTAGTCTCGTGTGACCCTTCAGCTCTAGAGCGTCAACGCATCTAGAACCAGAAATCCGGGGTCGAAGAGGCCAACAACCGGCCCTTACCTCGCCGTCGTCATCCAGCGAGGCTCGAGGCCAGAAAATGGGGTTTTCGGAGGCCGTTCCGGACGAGACCCCCAAGGCTTGCATGCCGGCGGTGGTCACTGTTAGTCGGGCGCCGACCATGAGACATGCCTGCATAGGCTGACGGGGCTGACGGGTTCCGCCAGGCGAATCATCGACATGTTCCCGATGGAGCTCCTTCTATTCCTGGTGACCGCCCTCACCAACTTCCCTATGGCGCGAGGGATCACCAAGGCCCTGGAGAAGGGTGGCCCCCCAAATCCTGGCGCAGGCAGCAACACCGAACATGGATTGGATGTCATCCACCGATGACCCGCCTGCGAACTCATCGACCCCAGCCGTAAGGCACCATCACTAAGGGAACAGCAGAGCAGCAGCCAGTCATGTCTGTTTCGTCCCCTCCGGTTTCTCCAACAGTCGCCCAGGCTATGAGACCAACCTCCCACGCCGCAATCGCGCTACGGATAGTCTGTTCAGTTCTTCACGCGCAGGCAGCTGGAGTAGCCTTGCATGAGTCCTCAGCGTGAATCTCATCTCATCTTCAGATTCCTTCCCGCGTAATTATGGCCCCCGGGCTGACGAGAATCCTGGGCCCGTCGCGATCCTCCCCTAGGAGTGCCATGGGTATCGCCAGTCCGACCCTATCGCTTAACTGCTAACCAGTGCTCGACGAATGGGGGCTTTTTGAAGGTGGAACCGCACTCGTCGCGAACACGCCCTCAACAAGTCACGCTGTCATTTTCACGATGCACGCGGCTGTTGCTTCGAACACGCCAGGTTGCAACTCGTGCGCGCAATCCTATCAGGTAAATGAATGACGCGACGGCTACACCGGTGTCGGCGAACATCGTGGCGGGAAATCCGATGTGGTGCGGGCTTGTGGGGTGTGAAGCAGGTCACCATCGGTCACGATATCAGTCTATCAGCGTATCAGTGTCTCGCGAAATGACTCTCTTCCAAATCGGCCCCTCCTATCTCCCGCAATCTGGCAACGATAGACTTATCAGCATTTGACTATCTGTTCTTTAACGTGACAACGTTGTTAACAAGTGGATGAGATGGGGGAAACGTCCGATGCAACGAAGAAGGTGGCCCGCTTTGCGCCATCCGCGTGAGCTTTGCCCCAGATTTGCACGACTCAGTTGACAGCAACCGCTATCTGGCCTATTCTGAGAAGTTTCCAGGGTCTTCCGCCAATTTTCGGGGGTCCTGTGTCCGTACAGAGAGTATTGCCCGCACATGATTCGTAGTCCGAGGACCGCAGCACACAACTGCTACCGAAATGTGCAAAGACGTCGTCGACGGTCCTCAGCCTCGATATCCCGCCCGCTTCTGCAGTGTGGCTGTGTTGGCTAAGACGGCACAAACGGCCGGCAGCCACTGACGTGGAAGGGCAGACTGGCGATAGACGAGATGCTGCATATTGAAGAAAGAAAAAGGTCTATGGATTGAGTTTGCAGATATTAAACTGCGGACTGGGGTTTGCCGTGCGTGCGTTGACGTGGAGGGTCGTATGCGACCTGCAGCACATGCAGAGCCGTAGGGCATCTTAGACATCTGCGGGTTGGATCACAGGCAAATGTAGGCAACTTCAGCTCGAGGCGTATCCAGCCTGATTTGTCGACAGGGCTGAATCGCAAACGAATCGCTGCGATGCGTCTCCGAGACCGCAGGCATGACGAGGCTGTATTAAACGTTGGTGGTATGTTGGTTGGCTTGCTTTTCTAAGGCGGGCGCCAAGTCAGATGTAGGCAGATTTGTAGTTAGAGATAATCCATGACTTAGATGCTGCAGGATGTCGAGTACCATCTCTGTTGACGTGTTGCAAGGTTGTGACATCGTGCAATTGAGGGTTGATTGGTCCTGAGGTATGCAGGCTGGCTGACTTGTCGGTGAGAGGATCTCACTTCTAAAACCACTCAATTTCAGCTAGCATCATTTCATCACTATTGTCATTTGTCTACCATGCATTCAAACACCAGAGAGAACGATTGAATCTTTTGATTCGAGGATGCCATTGATAACGACAGCGTTATGTTGTGACAACAGGGCTGCCTGGTTGGTTGCTGTGAGCTCGCATGTCAGAACAGCCAGCAGCGTCTAGTAGCCAGGCTGCCAGGCTGTGACATGCTTCCTGGGTTGCAGCAGTAGGCAGCGCAGGTAAATCTACCTGAAGTTTGCGTTATAGAGACTGAAGTGAGTGTATGCGGCAAACGATGAGTTTGTGAATCATAGAGAGAATTGCGCGTATGTCAAAAAGTGAGGCCGCCGCCTGACTCTTCTTATCACTTGCCCCTAGCCACGGTGACTTTGAGATTCGAGGCCAACTCAAGACGTGGAAGTCGCTCTACTAATTTGACTTTTGAAAACTCTAATTGCAGTCATGGGTACGCAAAAAGAGGAGGTTGAGAACCTTTGGTGAGTCCTGGGTGACGTGGATCGTGTTCGGGTGACCAGAAAGGGGGCAACTTGGGAGGTGGCGATGCTGGGTGAGTCAAGAGTTAGGGCCACATAGTCTTGAGACTTTTCTTTTGTGAATGATGCTTGATGCCTTGACTTTAGACTCGATGGATGGAGGCCGAAGTTGGGGGGCTGGTGACGAAATCTGCATTCGTTGGACATGAGGTTGAGAACCAGCCGGAGCAGGGAGACATCGTGTTGTGAATTACGAAGGCCACGTATATTTTGACTTTTGTATTCTTCACACTGATGAAAGATTCACTAGCTTCATACAGCAAGTCCAGAGGAGAGATATCTGTCTAGTTGAAGAGGGGGGGCACTCACCCGACTCACCTGTGAAGGTTTTGATGGACTCGGTGCTTCATAGGAGACGAGTGGACAAACATAGAGCCTGTCGCCTGTAACAGTAGATATCACAAAGAAAGCCAGCCTAATTGACGTGAAAGTATAATCACGGCGAGGATTTAAATCTCTTTGGGTCCCATACATCAGAGGGGCTATATTTGGATAGGACTCCGTAAATAACCACTCAGGAGAATCTGTAAAGCGGGTTCATTTCCTTTGCCTTGTGATCCTTGATTCAGCAATGTGGAGCAGTATTGGGCAAGGTTCAATCTCCGTGCGGAAACATCTGACATTGAAGAAGGAGAGGCGGCAGTAGAGACGACGACAGTAGAGACGACGGCAGAGACAATAGGAAGAGCAACGGAGCCATGAACGCGCTCGACGAACGTACACAGCATTCCGCCTGTTTAGTCAAAGAATCCGCCCAGATAGTAATGCTAGAATACAGAACTAACATCTCCTTCTTATGCTCTTAAAGACTTTTACTGCTGGCTTCAGTGGCCTTTCTCATGCTCATATTGTCACAAGGTGAGGAGACTGAGAACAAGAACGTTAATCTTACCTCAATTCAGAGTCGTCTACCTTTTCTTAGGCAATTTAAACGTCAAGAATCACATGTGCAGGGTCCATAGCATATCCTTGCCACATTTTCGAATTCCAAACCATCGGGATGGTCGGCCAGTGTGAGCGTTTTCGCTATCCTAGCCGTCGCCCGCCAATATGAACGACTCCATGCCGCTGTTCCACCACATACGACCATACCCACTGGAGAACTCGGGATCCCGTCCGCTCTCCCATAGATAAGCCAGTGAGGGCTGGAGTAGTAGTCGGGTCGGTGACGACCGGCGAATGCCCGGTGTTGTATGTATTTTTGCTGATTTTGAACCAGATAGTCAGTCCTTTTTGTCTTTGGGCACACAGTTCAGCGACTCGCATCCAGTCGTTTTGACGTGTCGATGAAGCTTGATCGCTCGTATTGAGAGCCATGGTTAATAACAGCTAGATATCTGTGCATTTGTGTCAACCGTTGCTAAATTGCCGCCGTATCCTTCGTTACTTTCACTAAGGGGAAGCTAGACGGCCCTGTGGAGCGGCGAAGAAAGTCAAAGCCTTGCTGATGCTGAAGCGGGCATGGCTAAGATGATGAAAACTCCCGAGTGGCTCTAACAGCGCCGGGGAAGCTATAGTAGTGTGTGGTTGGACGGGAGATGGGATATGTCGTCTACTGTTGGGTAGCTTCACAGTTGAATGAGGCCGGTGAGGCTGACTCCTGGGCTTGGAGATACATATGGAGAGATCCAATAATTCCCGCCATTTTGGACACACTCCCCGCGTTTTGGCTTCATGTTTCTTGGTGAAAGTCAGTCGGGTTCTCCACCTTGGAAATCGCAGCCTGAGTGGCTTGGGAACGAATACTACATGGATAGCAAGAACGGTAACGACAACGACAACGGCAACGACGCCGAGAAAGACGACAACTAGTAGACGCAGGAGACATTCATTTCCATGAACAAGTAGGGTAGAAATAGAACATGCTCGTCTCTATATTGCTGGAGGCTATCTTGGGTCATATAACAGAAATGACAGTTCGGTATGGGAACTTATGTAGAGGAGAGCCTCTTATTACCATTATTCGTACTATTTACGATAATCTGTAGATTCTAAATAATTTATCCTTTCCGCCGACTCGTCTATTGCTTCTTATCTTTCCCCTCTTGTTGCCCTGTCAATGGGACGCCGCCGCCACCACCATCATCGCCATCCTCAACCGCTCTGTCCACAGCACGATCTTCTCCTGAAATTTAGTTGCGACGGTGACAATTTCGAAAAGATTTACTCACCTGTGCGTGTCCTTCCGCGATCCTCCCCGCCCTCTACAGATTCGTTGTCGTCATGTGAATCAACTCTACTGAGTCTGCTCTCCATCGGTTTCATCCCCTTGTTTCCACGGTCTCGTTCAGCTATCTCCCGAACGTCTCGTTCAGCTATCTCCCGAACGTCTCGTTCAGCTATCTCCCGAACGTCTTGTTCAGCCACCTCCTGAACGTCCCATTCAACCATATCCCGAACTCCCCGTTCAAATTTGTCCGGAACCTTTCCACGACCATCCCGGCCAACAGTCTCGTTACCACCCGCCTTCGAGGAGTCAGATGCTTGCGCCAAGTTGACGACGCTGGCTGGGATAATCTCGCTCCGAGGTCTGGGTAAGTCGGCAAAAGTCGGATTTGCTGGATCCCTATTGCTCCGAGTGCCTTTGTCTCCTACTGTACGTGCATTGTGGCTTTTTTCCTGACCACTCGCTTTTTTATCATACCTACTATTAAATTCACGCGAAATCCTGCGGTCAGTATAGTAAGACTCGCTTTTTGTACCTGCGATTTGCCTAGATTCCTGCCGGCGGGGAGCGGCCGAGTAAGATCGCGCGCTGTCATGTCGGAGCTGGCCTGAAGACTCTGTCTCCTTGTACCGTCCCTGTGGGCCTGGTTTGGCACTTTGTTCTGCAGACATGTTGCTGTCGTCCTCATCCAGGGCTTGCTGAAGGCTTCGAGCACGTTTCGAGTATGCGCTTTTCTCATGCAGTCTGGAAGACAGAGCTCTCAGAACCATGTACTGTGCATATTGCGAAAACCCCGCAGAAGAAAACTCGCCCGACAGAAGGATGTCTTGCCGAAGCTTCTCGCGAGGTTCTGGCGGGCTTGCTGGGATACAGAGATATCGATAGAGGTGCGTCTGGTTGTGCCTTCGAAGGTTGCCCACGCTCTTCCAGAGACTGCTTAGTTCATCCAGCAGCTCTTCTGGTGCAGGTGATATGTAGATCAGTTTCTGGATACAAGCTGCTTGAAGCTCAGTATCGCAGATCTCCTGAGCGGTCTTCAAGACCATTCGAATCACAACCGAGTTCTCCTCGGTGTCTGGGGTTGAATTCGGTCTCCATTCGGGAGACTCGTCTTCGACAGGAGCGTACATCGGGATGTTCTGATGAGGAAACACGCGCCTCGAGATGCGTACCTTTCCCGGCAGCATACGAAGCCGATTCCGCAGGGCAGCCAGTCACACGGGCTTGGCACTCGTGTACTGTTGTATTTGCACCTTTGCTATAGCCCATCGTAGGTACGGCCGAGACTTCAGATTCTGGGGGTCTCGGGCCGCAATGTCTGCGGCATATTGCCGAGCGACCTCGAAGTATCTAGAAGCCGTCCGCGAGTTGTCCGGTTGTGCCATGGAGGCCAGAGCGATTGTGGTGAATATGTCCAGGAAAGCAAACGAGACCGCCTCATCCTCTGCAGCAGCGCTCCAGTCGTCGCAAATTGTCTGGACAATGTCTACCTCCCATCTCGAACCTTTCTCGTCTTTTTCGCCAAACATCATGCGAAATATTTCTTTGAGACCGTAAGCCGCTAAACATTCGTGGAAGAGGTCCCTGAACTCCCAAATTCTTTCTTCAGCCTTCAGATGGAGGTAAAGACCGTTTAGATCTTGTGCGCTCATCGACATAAGTGAGTTGTCGTCGAGATAAATGGCGTTTTTCAGAACCTGGACCTATTTACATGGTGTTAAGAATAGAATTTGATATGTTCAGCTTCGCGACTTGCCTCGGTAGAATCTAGTTTTGGCCAATGCTTTCGTAACAAGCTAAGAATATCCGGGCTTTGAGATTTGGAAACCGTGGGGAAGTCAAGCTCGCAGGAAACCTCAGCTCTTCGGAGGAGCAGATACCAGCTGGTCTGCACAGCGCCTTCGGCTGGCCGGGGTGGGAACTCTTTTGCTAGTTGGGCAAGGGTGTTGTAATCTGACATCTCAAGCAGACATTGCCCGTGTTGCTCCAGAACATACGGATTCTCAATGAGATCCAGCAGGCATTGGTCGAAAAGTGTGCGCGCCGCTTCGAATTGCCCGAGACGCCACAATCTCGAATACTCTTCGAGCGGTTCCTCAAAATCGTCGGTGATTCCAGCGTCTGCGCTGAGAGATACATCCTGCGGTGATTGTGGATTAACAAGAACTCGTATGGCGTCTTGCGAGTTGTAGTTGTCTCTCGTCTTCTGTTCGCGTTGTTGTCCGCCGCCTTTTCTGTTGCTCCTCCATCCGGCGTCCTCAGCTTCGGAGTCAGAAGACGATGAAATATCAACAAAGATTGAATTATTGATGATCGTCCTTCCCCCTGGAAGAGAAATCTCCTGGCTGTTAGACGGATGACGATGACGATCCTTGGAATGGTACGCGTCAGTAGAAGTAGCAGAGGGGCGGAGGTAAATGTCGTTGTTGACTGTTATGTGCTGCTGAGTAGGTGAGCCATTCTGCCAATGGGGCACCGACTTATATTGGTTGAATCGAGGACTGCCATGTCTTATGACAGGTAGCTCCCGAACATCCGCGCCGTCCTGATAGAGATAGTAGAGACTATCTCTATAATCCCGAGGTTTTTCTTTGCCATAGAAAGGTCTAGTCGATTCATCCGTGCGAGGTTTGTCGTCTTGTTTGTTCTTGTGGTTGTCGTTGTTGTCCTTCTCATCTGAAGCCTGTGCCTCCAGCTGCATATTGAAACAGTTAGACTGCCTTTTCTAACCAACTCTTAATGGTACAGAGACTGAAAACGACGAGCTGGAAGGCAAGAAAATACCTTATCTTAATCAATGCTGCGGAATTCAACGCGGCGAACAGAGGGTGAGATCAGGCTGGCGTTTAGCCGAGATACGGCTGGGATTTTTCGCTCAGGTGGTGTGGGAGACCCCTTGCATGGAGGTCAAGCTTCCTTCGTAGGCAATACACACCATGCCTGAATGAAGGTACGGGTACACCCCGTATCCTCGCTCTATCAGCTCCGTCAATAAATCATGCAGAAGACATACATGCACTTGTAGTGCGACACCTCCACTCGGTAAAAAAAAAAAAAAAAACAAGATGGTCGCATAGCAAGCGCTGTCGGTATCGAAAACTGGAGATTTCTTGTACAAATCGAGACTTCTCAGCCAGAGCCGCCTTGGTAAGTCGGCTGTCTCTCAATAAAAAGGTCTTGTTGCGTCTGCCCGAAGGTATGTCTCATTTACCCTCCCTGGTATGTCGGGATACGTAGGTCGATGATTGACATTCAGCTGCACAGCCTTGAAGCGCGCAAGCGATATGCATGTCAGATTGACCCTAGGTAGGTCAGTGTTGGCTGATTGGCTAATGTGGTCGCGGGATTTCCGTTGGGTGAAGGAGAATGAGAAAGGCGGTTTTGTGATCGAGAGCCTTGCGCATCTTTCGAAAAACACATTGAGAATCATCTGGCTCTGTGATTTTCCCAGCAGCCCTGACTTTGTCTGAGATGACTGAAATGATTGCCGCCGGACGCCACCAAAAGACAATCAATCGGAGAACATGCTTCGGCCGAACTGATTATTATCGATTTGATGATGAAAAGAATCCTCTGTCTGACAAAATTACCCACGTCGGAACAGGAAAAATCGGAAAAGTCAGAATCGAGTGTCTTTCTCACTGGACGAAGGCTCAATGGGGAGTCCTAGGCCCAAGCAGACTCCCAGCCGGAATAGTATATATCGATCTCAGCATATTTCAACCCACCGGCTACAAGCTCCGAAGTGCTACGGTCACGATTACCTTGAGCGGCACGGTACCTGAGCAGCACTTGAGTGGGAAGCGTTGGAAACGGCATCATGAACAGCCCGCCACGAAGTTTGAAGTCCAAATGACGGACAAGTATGGTCCCCGTTTCATTACTGGCCAGCCATCTATCAAATCTTATGAAACAGAGCGGAGCGCAATGCCCAGCATTGACGTTGGTGGCTTCGCGGGCGTGGGTGGTGTTGGCTGGAAAAAGACGGAATCTGGGACGGAAACCGACTGTTGGAAGTTTTACGGTAGCCCAAAAGCCTCCTCTGATGGGGGAGGCTTCACAGCCCTTGTGTGGCATCTCGAAGAGACAAAATTGGACAACCAACCTCCTCATCCACCCAGGTTTCACCCGGCATTCGCTTTCCATCATAGCAAAAAGCCAATCCGCATGCATGTGGAGGTCGAGGGCAAACTCAAAAACAGAATGAATCTCAGCAGGTTTCTCTCGAAGCCAATGATCACGGATGTTGATCTAACATTGGTGTCGAGTTATACGAAGAGGCTGGACAACATCGCCGAGTATCTCAACTACAACATGGAACTGGAGAACTCGAAAGAAGCCCCGGCAGAAATGACAGGCACACTCCCAGTGATCTTCAAGGAAGAACCATCATCGCCAGTGTCATCCGATGACCTGGAAGGTTCAACCATTTACCCAGCAGGATCTCAATACATCGAAGCCCAGGAACCTGAGTTTGGAGATCTGATGGCGCTTTTGCAACAACCTGCAAGGGTGAGATCAAGGATTGGCGCAGCAAAAACACCCATCACCAGCAATGGGTACAGGGAACCCTATCATCGGAAAGCCGCCATTGACAGAGATACTCCGGCACCATTTCAAAACTCGGAGGAGGAGACTAAGGCTGCCTTAGGAGTCCCTAATAGTGTTGCATTGGCTCTAATGCAGTTTTTGATAATTCTTCTCAACTCTATGGGGTTGGACCTGAAGAAATGACGGCAGAGGAGAGCATTTGTAGCTTTTGTTTGTTATTACAGGAGGGGTTGAAATCATGCTGTTCGTCATGATATGTAACACAGAGAAAAAGCGAACTGCATGATGACTTTAAAGAGGAGAGAGTTCTTATTATCATTGAATATATACAGGAATTGAATGATAAGTGCCTTATCCTTGACGATGGCAACGTCTGCTTGGGCCGATGACAATACATCAAGACGACATATCGTGGTGCCATCGGTCGTGGTGTCCATATGCGTGACATTTCACGCACTTACTTGGTACCCTTGAATTCCTGGAAGAGGGCAGGGAGGAAGGATCCAAGATCTGGTGCCGCGGTCAACCGTCAGCAAAAGTCAATGTGAATGCGCAGGGGGCGACTTACGGGTCATCTCGATGTTGCAGTGCACGGCAAGGTCGTGTCCCAGCTGGGCGTTGCCGTGGTTATCGGACGCAACGAAGAAGCGGGATCGAAGCTCACGGTAGCCATTGGGCATACGGCGAACCATGTGCATGAGGTACGAAGTCTGGTCGAACTCCTCCAGAGAGTAGTCTACAGAAGGCTTGGTCAGATAAAGCCACGAGACAGAGCTGTGTACGAAGTCGTTAACGACTTACCGCCGATGAACAGCTTTCCAACAACCACGGTCTCAATGCCGAGCTCCGGCCAGGCGGACGTGTTGAAGCCAATCGACTCGGGCTCGATGAAGTGGATGCTCAGCTTGACGGCGTCGTTGCCGACATACTCGTCAATGTAGGACGTGGCATCAATGTAGCGCTCGGCATAGGTGCGGTTGGCCCAGTCGACGCTGTCGGGTGTGCGGTAGCTGTACTGGTGCGCGATGGGGTTCCAGAGTTTGTACCGGGCCGTTTCGACAGAGTGCCAGCCGAACCACCAGTCGTACTGCTCGCCGGTGACTTTCAGGGGTGTTAGACGGGACACAACAAGGGGAGTCAAGTTCTTGAGGGTTACCTTGAGGGATCTCGCTGTGAACGGCGATCATGAGAGTGCTGTTGCTGCCAATGGCGTAGCCGTTCTCCAAGTTTAGATACCCGGGCTGCTCAAGGTACTTGGCGGCGTCTTGGGCAGAGTATGCTGTTATCGGTCAGTTCGTCCTGCCCAAAGGGATTCCTTATTAGTCAGAGGAGAGTGTAACTGACTGAAGGCACTGGGCCAAGGGCTTCCAGCCAAGCCGTTGACAAGAGCGTCTGAGATGGGAGAAACCACCGGGTTGTAGTATCTGCACGTCTTAGCATACAAGCGAACCGTGGAATGAGGGACTGCCGGAATGAGGGGGAGCTTACTTCGCGTACGGCTTCTCAAAGTCAACCTCTCGGAAGCCGAGATAGTACTGCTCAATGTTTGACTCCAGCGGCGATATGTCTGTAGATACAGAGTCGCCGCCCGAAGTCAAGTTGGCCGGCTGGGGATTCGCAGGGACAGCGGCGGCACCGGAGAGCTGACGGCCCCGGATAACGTTGCCATTGACAGCGGCAATAAGTGCCAGAAGAGCGGCAGCAGACTGCATATTGAAGGAACAAGTTGAAGAAAGGGAGTTGGCAACTTCCGATGTCTGTATGTAGCGAGTGATGGCTGTGTCAAGCTTGATGTCTTCTTTCAAAGCTCCTTGGATAAGGGAAGGATGTTCTTATATATAAGTTTGTCGTGGCAATATCCCATCGTGGGACGGCGACTTGAGCATCGAAGAGCCATGATGTCTGTGCCTCCACCCGCGCGTCATTGCGGTAACAATCTTCTCTGGATGCCGAACTGAAAATGCACAATGGCATGCCCGGAGTTCCATTCGCATCGTAGTGTCCGGAGGATATACGGTCTCGCAGGTCCCGCAGACGTCCCGCCAAATGCCCGTCCCGCCAAAGGTCCCGCCACATGTCCCGCAAGAACAGTCCAGCGAAGTCCCACCGCTACCAAGATTGCAATCAGTCTATGAGCAGTAGATTGAATGGCGCGAGAGCTGAGAGTCATGGTATAGGGGCCAGAAGCTGACCAGGGCATTCCCTCAAGGAACGGTCGCCTTCTTCACTTTCGACCCAGTCTTGCAGGTCATTGGAATCGCACTCTAGCATGACTCTGACTGGTTCCATTAGTTAACTACAAGATCATCCATCAACACCTCCAGTATTGATGATAGCTTCCGGGAAATCTCCCAGTGCCCAATCCGCCGCAACAGATCCATCGCGCTGCAGAGCGCGCTAGACTCGACCGGTGGGAACGAAGACGGATCAGTCTGCGTCTTCCCTGTCTGCGAAGGGCCGACTGGTTCAGAAACCTGAAGTTCAGGAATCGCGACCTCGTCTTGCGACGGCGTATAGCAGGAGCCCGTCTTTGGCATGAACTTGATGTAACTGTACACGGCCATGGCAGCGTAGAAAACCGCCTTGGGAACGTGTATTGCTGGATCAGACCCGATTGGGAGCATTTCCAGGTGTTTGAGAACCAACAGTGCGTGCAAGACGCCCTTCCTGGCTTCCGAAGAGGTGGCCCACTCGTCGATTTCTTTCTTGGCCTGCTCGGCGACCTCTCGACCGTCACGGCCGATCGAACGCTCCAGGAGGTCGGCATCGGCGTATAGTGCCATGAACGATGCATGCCACCATATCATGAGATTGATGTAGTTAGGCTGATTTCGTGGGAAGTGGCCGACGTACACCTGGTGCCATGACAGAAGGGCTTCCCTGAACTGATCGATTGCTGCTTTGTCCAGGCAGGACGCCTTTGTTTCCTGGATCGAACCCACGATGTTGGCCAACGACGCATACGCAAGCATGTGTGCTTGTTGAAAACCAGGGGCTGATAAGGGAGGCTGCGACATGGAAGAATCGGCCTCACCTCCATTGTTGCTGATTGACTGATCCCGCCTGACAAGTCTGTGCCATTCGGCGGCATTGGGCGCGAAGAAAGCCTCATCTGAACAACAGTGAGGAATCCTGCCGGGAGCATGCCTAAGTAGTGGCTCGTGATGGAATGTGACTGAGAACTCGGAGTCTTGGATGTAGAGTCCAAGAAGAAGTCGGATAGACTCTTCTCTGTGAATCCATTCCTTCCACATATCGTCAACGCCTAGGCTAGGATCCTCCAATGAGTTAATCGTTGCGTGCTTCGATTTGAAAAGACCTCCCTGTCGAGCCCAAGCAATGACTGTGCCATGAAAGCACTCAGTCATGCAGACGTCACTGGGATCTCCGGAAAGCATCCCAAAGGTTTGGCCGATGGTTGCGGCCTGGACGAGAGACAGAACCTCCCGCTTTTCACGACATATATATCTATCCCACTGCGATTCTACGTTAGATATGTTATTCAACCACATGGCGTGCTTTTTGCGTCACTTGCCGATGCCAAAATTGCCTTATGAAGCATTTGAAAGATCATCCTTCCATTCTCTGTTGCCTTTGAGGATCCCATGAACAGAGCACCAACAGAACACATGGACAGAAGTAGCATTGCATTTTCCGAAGAGGGTCGGAACGACGGCGCGTGTACGATGGGGAAGACGGGGTTAAACCGTGCAAAGTACAACTTGATGCATATGTTCTCCCATGGTCAGCAATAAACCGTGATAAGTGCACAACCTTTCACTCACCAAGAAGTCTGCAGAAGGCAAAGCGGCATTGCTCGGCCTTGGCTGTAATTTCAGCAAAAGGCCCTCTCTGTAGCCGTTATCCACCCGGCTCCGGCCTTGAAGTTGGTCGGAGATGTCGTAGCAGACAACGTTGCGTGGCAGTGTTGAATACCACCTGCGTTGTACCTCGGGAACCAAGTCATGATTCTTTGCACAGTAATTGTCCATGACATTTGGAAATGCAGGATTCTGCGATGTCTGTTGCTCGACGAAATCGTTGGTTGGGGCGCCATATTGCGGAAAGGTATTGGAAAGAGACTGGTTCAGTGCATCGATGTCGAAGTTGTCTCCCAACAACCACGTCGGTTCATGGACGTTCAAACCCATCTTCATAAGCTCCAAGTCCGTCGGTGTATTCAAAAAGCTCATAGAGGGGGCCGAAAAGTCCGCTGCGTTCAGTGCGGCAGTCGACAGATGCGGCACTGGTTGAACATTGGTGCGTAGCTCGTCTGCCTCCCCTTCCGCGACTTCATAAGGCGTCTGGGAATGAGCGCCGTTGATGAATACATCTTCGAGGTCGTGATCTGATAACGTCTCAATCTCTTGAGGAGATGTTTGTGATGATGGCGTCCTTCGTACGCCTCTCGAAAGTCTTTTCCGCTTTCCATTAGTATGTGACCGAGCATGCCTGATCAAGGAGTCTCTGCAGGGCGTGTCAGCTGATAGATAATATGAGAAACCGGGCTACTTCTCGGCCCCTACTTTGACAGACTTACTGTCGGCTATAAGATTTACCACACTGCCCGCATTGAAATGGTTTCTCTTTTGTATGTGATCGCTCATGGCGAGCCAAGTGTTCCGCCTTCGAGAAGCTCTGCTCACAATATGGGCATTTTCTAGACCGCGTCGTCTGCATACGGCCTTCAAAATCGGGGACAGCAGGGACAACACTTTCTAAATGAGACAATACAGAATTACACGCTCCCTTTTGGCAAGTACTTTGCAATAGCATGTTCCGGACACGCTCCGACGAAGACGGGAGCATCGGAGCTCTGTGACTGACTAGTCACCGTCACAAGTTACCTAAGCGAACACCGCACGGTGACAGTCAAGGGATGTGGAGCCAGTGAATGCTGCTGCTACAATAGCAATCGTTCCAAACCTAATGGCATCAAGTAACGTGTTAGTACATCTCACACAATGATATGGCAGAGAACATGAACTTGGCGATCCAGTCTTGATTCCCGTGATAACTACTCTGTACAAATTGCAAAAGGCCAGCAAAGGCCAATGGACTTTTCTTATCTGCACGGAGAAAGCAGCTTCATCTCTTTTCTTGTGGCCACTCTTGTGCGTCACTGACAACCATAATTTGCAAATTCCCGAAACCAGAACCCTTTTAGAAAAAACATAACGACAGGCCAGTCCGGCCCAACTGTCCGGTGACTTGCTTAAGAAGCCATGTAGGTGCTGGCGTCAATGCCCTCCTTGGGGAACTCACTGAGAAACGCGTTAGCCATATGCGCATGGTATTAAGGGCAGACGAAAACTTACGGAAGAGCAACCTCGAAGCGCTTCTCAATAGCTGTGAGAACCTCCTTGTCCTGGTCGGTGCTCACGAAGGAGATGGCAAGACCCTTGGTACCGAAACGACCAGCACGACCGACTCTGTGCAGGTAGGAGTCGGCGTCGGCAGGCAGATCGTAGTTGATGGCCAGGTTGATACGCTCAATATCGATACCTCTGCCGAAGACGTCGGTGGCGACGCAGATACGCTTGTTGAACTCCTTGAACTCCTTGTAGCGGCGGATACGCTCCTCCTGGCTGACACCGGAGTGGACGGCGATGGAGGGGAAGTTGCACTCTCTCAGCAACTTGTCCAGCTCGGTCGCACGCAGAGTGCTCTTGACGAAAATGATGACCTGGTTGAACTGGAGCTCATCCAGAAGCTCGTTGAGCTTGCGGTTCTTCTCACGCTCCTCGAGCTTGATGTAGTACTGCTGGAGACCGTGCAGGGTGAGCTTGGTGTCCTCGTCGACGTAGTGCTCGGTAGGGTTCTGCATGAACTTCCTGCAGATGGGCTTGATGTCGTCGGACAGGGTGGCCGAGAACATCATAACCTGCTTCTGGGTGGGGGTGGCGCGGAAGATCTCCTGGACGTCACGGCGCATGTCTGATCCTTGTTATTATGAAGCTTCGCCGGCGGGAGCGAACATTGACTCACCGATCTGATCGAGCATCTTGTCGCACTCGTCAAGGACGAAGATGCGGACGCTGCCCAGGCGGAGAACCTTGTCACGGACCAACGCGTTAAGTCGGCCGGGAGTGCCGACAATGATGTGAGGGCAGGTCTCCTTGTTCTTGATCGTCTCGACATCCTTCTGGATGGGGGTTCCACCGTAGAAGACACCAGTCTTAATGTCGGGCATGTACTTGCTGAAACGGTTGTACTCGTTGCGGATCTGGAAAGCGAGCTCACGAGTGTGGCACATAACCAAGACGGAAACCTCGCCCTGGACCGGCTCGACTTGTTGCAAGGTGGTGAGAACGAAGACGGCAGTCTTTCCCAGACCGGACTTAGCCTGGCAGATGATGTCTCCACCGAGAAGCGCCTGAGGGATACAGGTTTGCTGGACTGTTGGGTCGCGCCGATGTTAGATATTTGTTCCAAGAGCAGAAGTGACGTAGAGGGCGTGCAAAGTGCCCGTCCATCTGCGCAAAAGAAGCCATGTTGAGTCGAATGTTTCCACTCTCCTCCACAAACAAGAAACGCTCATCAGTCACAAGTGACGATGGCAGGGCATGGCACGATCGCGGTGCTTGCGGCGCGAAAGCGACCATTGCGACACGCGACCGTGGCACAGAAGTAGTCGGGCACTCGAGAGGCGAAGCCCTCGCAGTGCCATTGCGACTGTAGAGTACTCGAGAACACCGTAATGTTCGCGCGGTGGGAGGGGTGCTGTCACGCTTTCCCCTCTCTGAAGACCGCAGTATCATCCACCTGTTACCGGTGGATTGTCGAGCAATGCCCGTACAAAGATGGATATCCAGCTGACTCCCGCATTTTGATTCGGTACTTCCTCGATGGCGATTTCGATGGCTTTTTGGGCTTGCGAGATGGACGGACGCTTGCTGACAGGGGAGGGGATGATGATGGGTTAGGGTATATAAACTCAGGACTGACCCTCCGAAGGATGCTCGAAACCGCAATCGCCAATAGCGCGCAGAAGCTCAGGCTTCAAGAGGAAGTCGCGGAAACCGGTCGAGTGAATGCCGACATAGCTGCCCTTCTTGTCGACGTTGTTACCGGCGGCGGCAGCATCGGCCTTCTTTCCGTTCGAGGCGGCCGCGGTCTCGTTGGTCTGAAGCTCCTCGTCGGAGTAGTCGATGAGATCCTCCTCAGCAGACATGTTGTCGATTACTGGTGGTGACGTTGCTGGAGATTATTGAAATAACGGCCGAGAAGGCTGTGGCGAAGGAAAGAACCCGAGGCTGACGATGCAAGCTTCTTGGGTTGATCAGGAGAGGATGACGGGCTAGCAGCGCGGTAGCTCCTAGCTTTGCTGAATGAAAAAAAAGAGAAAAGTCGGAAGGTGTCGTTCGGCTCGTGGAAAGAAAACGCTAGCCGGGTCCTTAAAACACGGAGTGCGAGAGAATTAAATTCAGATGGCAATTGGGGAGGAAGTAAGGTTGGATGGCGAGTTGGCAGGCGCCGTGGTTGATGTGGAAGGACCAGGAACTTGGAAGACACGAAGGTAAGGCGGGCGCCCCAAGGTCAAAAGCTTTCGCGTGTGAGAGGCTGAGTTCAGCGACATCATGTGACCAAGACCCGCTTATGAGGACAGTGCAAATGCAGACTCAAGCACAGTAGCGTAGGTTAACCTTTGCGCTGGGGTTGGTCCAGCTTGGGACAGCTTGCGCCCTGCAGCCTAGAACCTCTCCATCTGCTGGAGACACTCAAGGCCACCCACACCATCCATGCAACCCCTGCAGTGTTTTTTTCCACTTTCATGGTGAAGGTGACCTGGACAAGACTGACTCTGCTCACAACACTACGCTCAATGCCTTTCACTGTTTGAAACGCTTGACAAGCCGCAGGGAGACGAAAATGGCAAAGGCAAAAAGCGAGAGCTTGTCAAACCGGCCCCAATACACTCGGGTGTCGTACCTGCATCAAGCCGCCTGCTATTTAGCAACGGCGCAGCCAACAACCTCCAACTCAAAGCCAACCGCGGCGATACTCCACGATGACGCTCAGCCTAGCCAGGACAAACATGCCACCACAAACGAGACGCTTGCTCGACGCTTCATCTCCGACATTCGAGCCGTCTCTCTGAAGGCCCAAATTCGGCCCAGCTCAGCACTAAAGCAGATGATGTGCAAGTACTGCGACGCCCTCCTGGTGGAAGGAAAGACTTGCGTAACTACAGTTGAGAACCCAAGCAAGGGCGGCAAGAAGCCTTGGGCGGATGTCATGATCACCAGATGCAAGTCCTGCGGCCATGCCAAGCGCTACCCTGTGAACGCTCCACGGCAAAAAAGGCGGCCTTTCCGGGAGCCCAAGGAAGTGCCAGTGGAGGGGAGTCTCAAGGACGTGGAAATGAAGGAGTCGGAGACTGCCGTATCGAATGAGCAGGCCGCAGCTGATTGAGAGGTACTTCACCCCCGACGGTCTTCAAGTTAGGGCGGCACTTCGCCGCAAAGTACGACATGCCATGGGCAGCAAGCAGACAGGCCGGTGACGATGGAGCCTTGACTAGTGAGCGAGTCTACGCTCATGTTGCGCAATGCTCTTAAACAGAGTCGACATGAATGATGGGGACAACCTCAAGCATGCTTTCGGCTTCCAAGATGGAAAAAAACGCAATAAGAGGTCGCGTTCGCGTCCAATCACCCGTTGCATCAGTCACAGAGACACTCTTGCAATGAAGAATCAGAAGTCTAAGCTTCGCTCCGTACAACGTCTAGATACCCCCGGCAAAGAGCCGAATGAAATTTGTTTATCACATGTTGGATACCATTGAGTGACCGGTATGTTCTGAATTGTTAAATCATGCTTTTTGGTTTCTCTGTAAGCTGAAGTGGCCTATGTAGTGACCAGAAGCTATTACGCTGTTCAGCGAGCATTTAGCAAACCGCGCGGTGAATACCATCCTTCATGTTCTTGACTTCCTGCTTGACTCCGTGCTTCTTTTCATCCTCCTCATCACTCTTGACACGCACCTTCCTGCGTCCGTGGTGCTTCTTCAAGACCTGCAGGTCAATCTCATCATTCTCCATCAACGTCTCCGTGACGGCAGAGATATCCGTCAGCAAACGCTCAAGCAAGTCGAACGTCATGCTCTCGCGCACGACCACTCGCAGAATCTCAATCTTTTCCTCGTTAGGCGGTAGTGGGTAGTTGGGAATGATCCAGCCCCTGGCGCGGAGCATAAGCGATATCGTCTCCTGCTTGATACGCGGGTAATCTTTCTTGAACTCATCTGTCAAGCGGAACGAGACCACAGGCAAACCCGCAACGTAGTCAGCCGACGTCTCTTCGGGTGCAATCTCTCCGCCACCAACCGCAGCAGAAGCCTGGTTGACAGCCGACTTTACGGCACCCTTCGTAGCCTTCCCTGGCGCTGGGCGGTGAATGTCAGAGACGACGGTATACCACCCTGTCGCCTCGAGGCTGTCAGCGAGCAGGCGCGAGTTGGAGAGACAGTTCTCCATGATGCAGCGGTAACCCTCGAAGCCGAGGTGGATGAGGTTGTAGTACTGCACGATGACCTGCGCGCCGGGACGGGAGAAGTTGAGGGTGAAGGACTTTTCGGTGCCACCGAGGTAGTGTAGCTCGAAGACGAGGTCTTCCGGGAGGTACGACTCGTCGCGCCAGATGATCCAGCCGAGGCCGGCGTACACGAGGCCGAACTTGTGACCGGAAGTGTTGATCGACTTCACGCGGGGAAGTTCAAAGTTCCACTTTGCGCCTCCACCAGCCCCGGCGTGGGTGAACGGGGCGATGAAGCCGCCAGACGCAGCGTCAACATGGATGGGGATGTCGATGCCGGTCTCCTCCTGGTACTTGTCAAGAATCTTGGAAATCCCCTCGACGGGCTCGAAGTGGCCAGTGTATGTGCTGCCGAGAATGACGAACACGCCGATGGTGTTCTCGTCAATGTTCTCCCTTACCAGATCCGCGTCAAGACAGTAGTGGCTCTTCTTGCTCACGGGCAGAATGCGGGCCTCGACGTCAAAGTAGCGCGCAAACTTCTCGAGGGCGACCTGCGCGTTCGCGCCCATGAGGATGTTGGGCTTGGATGCGTCCTTTCCCTGCTCCTTTCTGCGCTGCTGCCATCTGCGCTTCATGGCGAGACCGCCGAGGTGGATGGCCTCGGAGGAGCCTGTGGTGGCTGAGCCGAGGGCCTTCTCGCCGGGTTGTACGCCCCAGAGGTGGGAGATGATGGAGATGCAGCGCTGGTGCATGTCCATCATGGCAGGGTACTCGTCGGCGTCGGAAAGGTTCTTGGCGAGGTTCTCTTGCATCAATTGTGTTGCGTTAGGTTCCATGAAGGTGCCCACGAAGCTGGACCGTGTTAGTGGGCCTTTGGTGTTGTACACCGGGCCATTGACTTACCTGGCAAGATTGAGATTCGGCTTGCCATCGAGGTCAAGCTCGTCCCTGATCATCTGGAAGACGGTATCTCCCGGAGCTCCTTCTTCTGGTATCTTGTACTTGGGAATGTTCATCTGGGAGGTGTAGCGAGAGTCGAAGGGGTGGATGTGGGCCGAGGTGGCATGGCTGCGCATGTTCGTGTGCCCGGGAGGGGTGATGTGAGTTGCTTGGAGTCTTTGGACGATCTCCTCCGGGTTGACCTAGAATTGTCAGTTGGAGGTGCTTGCGACGTCTTCATGCAGGATACTCACATGGCTTGCGAGAGGCATGATGGCGGTTGTATAGTAGAAGCTCTTCAATGGGTATCACGAGTCGATTTCACAGTAAGATCTCACTTCGAAGTCAAAATGAGATAGATTGATGTCCAAACAAAGTGTGCCAAGAATGGGGGATCACTGTCCCTGAGGCTTAAATACCAGATCAAAACTCCATTGCTTACCTCCAGACAGCTAGCTGGGCGTGGAAACACACGAGTGCGCGGCTTGCCAGGCCGGATGATGAGGAATGAATGACGACATATCACAGGCCGGGCGGAGCGCGGAGGTCTCCCCTTGGCCCAGAATCGTCGCAAGTTTGGTAATGCATTGAGAAAGATGTCTTTCAGCCCCAAAAGACTAGCTCTAGCTCGTAACGTACCCGCGGGCCGAGCGAGCGGAGAGATCGCGATGAACTCTTAGTCGCAGACTTCCAGGTTCCTGCCAAGGCCAGGGGCAGTTATGATGGAAGCTTGTGCTGCTGCGTGGAGTTTGGGCGGTGCAGGGTGCCGACTTTGCCGGTGGAGCTGGTGTTCGGGCGCCTGCTGACGTTGCGATACTCTTGTCACTGGCTGCTGCAGCAGCACAATTGCGTGTCAAGTTAGAAACGGATGTTGGAGCTTGGTTTTGATGACTGTGGTTTTCATCCGAAGCATTGACTGGACGCAATCTGGAGGAAGCCTGAAAGGATGAGAGCTATGCTCAGATGGTTTGGCCAGCCATCCACTGATGATGAGTGACGGCATTTGGAGCTGAAAGCTTAAGGTACCTGAAGCTGCGGCCTGCATTCGGCGCCTGGCGTGTGAATTCCCTGAGGGGCCTCGCCGATCCGCCCATCCACTGGCAGGTGGGTCCCGTCCCGGCTTGGCGCTGCAGTTGCGCAGTAGCACCGGCAGAACCAACACCTCTTGTCGACGTCGATGCATCATCTGACTACGAGTTGTTCCTAGATACATGAGCTTCAATATATTGAGAAATTTAGCACAGGATTTAGGTGCTCTGTTCAAGAGCAGATTCTGGGATAACAAAGTTTTTGATCATACACACAGGCTGCTGGTCAGCAACGCCGATTGGGACAGTCAAGTTTGTGATACGACGACATAGATGACGCTGGCCACAGCAGGGCAGGGTAGAAACATCTCAATGGGGTCAAACTCGCCCCATTCTCTGGGGTATCCAAATTCTATTCTTTTGATGCTAACAGCAGCCTCCAGCTGTTTCATCGCCCACAGCGGTCGCAAGTCTAAAGCACCGTCTTCTTTCTCGCCGTTCTCGTGTAGTGGTTCATCTGCCACTCCACATCGCCCTCCCGTTCTTCCAACGTGCAATTCCTGATGGAGAATGCCCGCATGGTCACGCGGGGACCAACCTCAGACAACTCCAGCTGGTCGTAACCAGTCCGTACATACAAATGATGGCGCACCTCGATGCTGTCGTCCTCCAGACGCTTAAATGTAACTGTTCGGTTGCCCGCTCTCATGGAAGAATCTCTTGGAGGGAACAAGTGCTGAAGGACTCGCTGCACACGCTTGCCGAGTTCGGTGGAGAAACCATCAAAGATGAGATCTGTGGGGTATGTCAGTACAACGACGGAGAGCAGCCTCCAGGGATAACATACGGGGATAGCTCTCTGAGATGTTGCCGCGCAGCGCATTTGGCAAGTCCTGGCGGGTCTTGACGTTGTGAAGGCTGAAGCTGATGGTCGGTCCGTGAGGAAGATGAGATATCGTCAAAGCCGACGGGGTGCCGCGGTGTTCGTGAACATGGACAATGTCAGTGAGGCCAGTGGCGTTGGCAACGCGGACGAGATCCTGCAAAGTCATAGTGCCGCGGTTGATGACCGTGGCCGTTGGCATCAACAGACGGAGGTCTTTGGAAAAGCCTTGAAGCCTGCTTGAAGGAGATCGGGAGGTAGTGATGAGAACTCGCGGGTCCTGGAGACCGGACAGAGTTTCATACTCGTCGTCGAGGGACTGCAAGGCCTCGGCGGATTCGTCGTAGGAGAAGTCCTTGCGAAGCCGAGCATTGTTGGCAATGTCGACGGGGAGTGGCTTGCCGGTTGCCAACGACTCCCTGAGGCGGGCTCGCCTGTCAGCTACTGCACTCTCTTGAAGAGTGAGAGCCCGGCGGTGAAGGTAGTCCCTTCTTTGCCTTGATTGTTTTCGTGCCTAACATACGGTTAGTCATGCTGCATGCTTTTAGAAAGCCTAACAGAAACTCACCTGCAGCATTGTGATAATGGTAAGTTTTCAGTTCCTCTGTACACTCAAACGACTCTTCAAACTTGAATTCTCATCAGTGGAGAAAAATTCAATACGAACTGCTGCATTATGTCAGCAATTCGGTCTAGGGTCCGTGCTTTCACCTCACCGAGGTGAGCATACAATGCTGAACGGAAGAATGGGCTGCGGGCCGAGATGTCCCGATGTCTAAGCGTCCGAACGCTAGTCTTGGTTGGGAAGGGACTGGCCGCGGGGGGAAACCGCTTCTCGGAAATAAGATTGTCAGCTTTCACTAGGGTCTCCCATTCGCCATTCAGGTCCTTTCATTCGATTTGGGAGATAAGCCAGGAATACCCAGGTCGCCCAGCTTTCACAAGCTGAATACAATGGCTGGTGATTCGCCGACGTGGCACGATTCGACAGAAGGTCCATTTCAGTGACTCGCCAAGTCTCGCGCAATGCCTAGAGCCTGGGCCGATGGACGGGTAGCAGTGGCACAGGTTCCCTGAGACTTTGGCTTGGGCAGTGAGAGCTCGTACGCTGTCAGTCGGGCTGGGCCGGCTCGAAACGATGACAGCCAGAGCTACGGACACTTCAGATGAGACGCTGTTTGCAGTTAATTCGCCAATCTGGCCGTCCTTTTCAACAATCGATACTTCGGATGATCAGTCCCAGCGACTCCCGGATCGGTGACAGGGGCAATGGCGGCGGCTTTGTGATCCGCTGATCCCCATGTTTCTTCGACAAAGAGTGCCAAAAGGACCCCTTCTAGCCCGCCAAAATGAGTAGCGAGCCACCGAGGCGTCCATCGACAGAGACGGCCTTCAGCGCGTTCCGGGGGTCGTACGGCTGCTCGAGGTCGCTAGAGAGGGGAGTGGATCAGCCTGCTGCCTGTCTTGTCAACCAATGTCACCATCGAACCCCCGGCGAACCATTCTTCTTTCCCCTCGCCTCCTCCACAGCCCCTCGGCTGTCGCTACCCCAAAAGAGGAAGGTCAATAAACGGCCGCTGGAGCTGCGGGCTGTCGGGGCTGCTTTTGTGTCGTGATAGCACGCTAGAGCGCCGAATTCTCTCTGGTTCCTTCGGCCGGCCCCCCATCCAACGCGTCGCCCGAAGTACCCAAAGAGGAGCCCGCAGTCACACCCACGCTGATATGGGGAGATAGATAGAGGGTGGCCGGGAGGAAAAAGAATCGCCTCACCCTCTCCCGCTGCTGTTGGTTGTGCCGTGCCATTGTCTCCACGGCTCCTCCATTCGGCCGTGAAGCGCACTCTTCTCCCAGCAGCAGACCCTTCAGGAACCACCAGACCGACACCTGCCCCAGATACCACAAGCCAGAGGATCGCGCTCTCTCGTGGTGATCTGCGGAAAGTGGGATTTTGACTGGCTTGTTGGCTGGCTCAGTTCTTGTCACATCACGCATCTTAGCCTGCAGACTGCCGACCGGCACCACCGTCGCCGCCATCCTCTCGCTTGATTAATTGAAAAAAGCCCTTGGCGCCCGCAGTTCCCCAGTCCCGTTGTGGCCTTGGGGCCTTCTTTTCGTCCGCTGCTTATCTCGACTGTCGTCGCCCTTCAGCCCATCCGCAATCGGCGTTGCATTCTCTCATCTTTCATTCTACTCTGTCGAAAGTAGAGCGAAGGAGAGAGGGACACGACGCCCTCGCCCAACCATCACGATGCCGTCCTTTTTTCGCAAGCGCGGCGAGCCCGAGGAGATCACGCCGTACCCCGCCCTGGAGGACGATGCCGAGGCCACCGGTATTGAGCCCTTGAAGGCTCTTGCTCAGTTCGAGAAGGCGCACAAGCTCGACCCGAATATGCCAATTGACGAGCTCAACGATGTCGACACAGCACTCGCCACGGGGAACGCCGAGAAGGGACTCGAGATCGAGCAGGCTCTTATGGAGGACAACTCGCCCTATCCCGAGGTACGTGAGAAGGAGGTCTCTACGCGCAAAAGATGGGACGAAAGGGCGCAGAAGGAGGCCAGCGGCGAGTAAGGAACCCGTTCAAATCGCTGACTTGATGCGACACAGGTCCGCGCAGTGGTAAGGAATTATGATGTCGATTTGCCTGCCAACACGATCCGCGCCTGGGTCATTGGCTTGTTGCTCTGCACTGTCGGCTCCGGTGTCAACATGCTGTTTTCGCTTCGAAACCCCAGCGTCACAATCACGACCTACGTCGTCCAGCTTATTGCATACCCCATCGGCAAGGGCTGGGATCTGGTTATGCCCGATAAGGAACAAAATGTCTTCGGCATCAAGTTCAACCTCAGACCCGGAAAGTTCAACTACAAGGAGCACGTCATCATTGTTGCCATGTCTAATGTAAGTGCAAATCACCAAACGTGAAAGGGCTTCAATCCATGTGAGGATAGCCAAGCTCTGCAATCTCAGGCGCCAAGGAGACGCAACGGCTGTACACATTTCAAGAAAGTACTAATACGATCGCACAGGCTGCGTATGGAGGCGGTGTGTTGTATGCGACGGATGTTCTGCTTGCCCAGCAACTATTCTACAAGCAGCACTTCGGTTGGGCCTTCCAGCTGCTTTTTGGCGTCACCACACTCTGCACTGGCTATGGCCTCGCTGGCTTGGCCCGGCGCTTCCTTGTCTGGCCTGCAGCCATGATTTGGCCCTCAAACTTGGTCAATTGCGCGCTGTTCTACACACTTCACGATCACTCTGGATCCGACCCCTCCAAGACCAACGGTTGGAAGATCGGCCGCTACCGCTGGTTCCTTATCGTCGGTAGCGGTGCTTTCATCTGGTACTGGTTCCCCGGTTGGATCTTCCAGGGTCTCTCGTACTTTACGTGGATTTGCTGGATTGCGCCCGAGAATGTGATTGTCAACAAGGTCTTTGGTGGTTTGTCGGGCTATGGTCTGATGCCCATCTCCTTCGATTGGACGGTCATCTCAGGCTACTTGACCTCGCCTCTGATTCCGCCATTCCACGCCATTGCCAACGTCATTGCCGGTATCATCATCTTTTTCGTCATCATCTCCTCCGGCATCCACTTCTCCGGCACATGGTACGCCGACTACTTCCCGGTCCAGAGCTCCGAGTCGTTCGATAACACGGGCGCCGTCTACAATGTGTCTCGAATTCTCGATGCCAACTTCCAGTTCAATGAAACTGCATACAACGCTTACTCGCCGCTCTACCTGCCCACCCAATTCGCTCTCGCGTACGCCTTGTCCTTCGCTGCCGTAGCTGCAGTTGTCGTTCACGTTGTGCTTTACCACGGCACAGAGATCTGGAGTCAGTTCAAGTTGGCCCGTCACCAGGAGGATGACGTGCACATGCGCTTGATGAAGAAGTACCGCGACGCTGAGGACTGGTGGTACCTTGGTAAGCAACGCCTCTATACAAATTCTTTGGATCTAAGCTTACACAGACAGCTCTCTTCGTTGTCATGGTCGCCATGTCGTTCGGCGTCGTTGCAGGTTGGCCCACAGGCTTCCCTGCTTGGGCATACGTCGTCTGCATTCTGATTCCCGTGTTCTGGCTTATCCCCATCGGCATCGTGCAGGCCATCACGAACATCCAGCTTGGTCTCAACGTTCTCACTGAATTCATCATTGGTTACATGGTGCCCGGCCGACCTCTCGCCATGATGATGTTCAAGAACTACGGCTACATTTGCATGTCGCAGGCGCTTTACTTTGCGCAGGATCTCAAGCTCGGCCACTACATGAAGGTGCCTCCTCGCACCATGTTTGCGTCTCAGCTCATCGCCTCGCTGTGGTCTGCTGTGGTCCAGATCGCTGTAATGAACTGGGCCCTAGGCGCCATTCCCGATGTTTGCCAGCCCGACCAGCCCAGCAACTACACCTGCCCCGGTGGTCGCGTCTTCTTTACGGCTTCGATTATCTGGGGTGCCATTGGACCTGCTCGAATCTTCTCCGGCAATGCTCTTTACTCGTCCCTCCAGTGGTTTTGGCTCGTTGGTGCCATCACCCCTGTCATTACCTGGTTTCTTGCCCGCAAGTGGCCCAAGAGCATCTGGCGCTACGTCAACACGCCCCTTCTGTACGGTGGCTCCGGTTGGTTGCCGCCCGCCAGTGTCTACATCTACCTCTGCTGGGCCACCGTCGGCACACTCTTCAACTTCTTCATCAAGCGTAGATACACGGGCTGGTGGCTTCAGTACAACTACATCACCTCGGCAGCCTTGGACTGTGGCCTTATTGTGGCAACGCTGATCATCTTCTTCACGCTGTACCTGACATCTGCGAGGCCGCCTCAGTGGTGGGGCAACGTTCAGGTCTTCGAGACGATGGACTGGAGAGGCGATGCCATCAAAACACACGTCTCAGGCAGTGAGAAGATTGGGTCCAGCACCTGGCCTTGAGAGGACTAAAGATATCAAGAATGGGAACATGTGTCAAAGATGGGGAAAGATGCTAATGATGTTCGATTTGCTCGGGTTTTAGGAGTTCGGCGGCCTTTTATATGTACTACGGTCTAATGGCCCATTGGGAGGAAGGAGTCTTTGGATATTTAGCTCGGAAACGAGGGTTGTCTGTACGGCTGATGATACCTCAGTGCGAATCTGCTTGCATATCTAAATTTTAAGTATGAATCTACGAACTTATCGATGAGTCACTTTTGAAAGACGGTTGGGCGGGTGACCAAAGTCGTCAAGTTCGATTCAGCAACGTTGCTGGCGTTTGTTCTTGGCAGAAGAAGTCATACAGATGCTTCACCACCTTCTGTTCCAGTAACATCCATGGACGACATCACGACAGACATCTCTACTACCTGCACCCCCTTGGCCCAGATATTCCATGGCTACGGACGACTCGGAAGCTGTGCCCTGCTCAGCTGTATTCAGGCACGGCCAGGCTGCCTATGCCGACGCCACAAATGGACCACTCCACTCCCTGGCCCAGACTGGGTCTCGTCTCCTGAGACACCAAGCATTAAACCTTCCCTGGATCGCGATCGCGATAAGATGCGAAGATCACCAGCACCCAACCCATCGTGTCGGGAGAGACCAGAAAATGGAGGATCTCGGCGGCTGATTGCAATCTCGAGGCCAAAGGGAACAGGATTCCGTAAGAGCTCCCTGACATGACGGAACAAGACAACAAATGTCGTGCATCCCTTCTGGCCAGGCACAGCCCAGGAGCCCCGTTCGTTCCATGAAGGGTCGTCGCCCTTTGGGTATATGACCGAGATGACCGGTCATTTCACCGAAATCCTCGGGGACCTCCCTCACCGGCATCGCGGAACGAGGGGGGCGTCTGGAGCGGGAGGCGGTCGTGGTCCTCTGCGATTTCCAAGGCATCGACGATATGCAGCCGCCGAGCCCAGGGCCCAGCCACCTGGCCTGACAGCTGCCTCGGTCTCCGCAATCTCGGGGAGATTTGGATTTCCTGGGTCTCACGTTCAGGAAAAGATGCTATTGTCTGGGAAGGAACGGCAATTCCAAAGGAGACAATGGGCGGGGCCGCAAAACCCACGCCCTGCGCAGAGACAACATTGCTTGTGCTCCCTCCCTCCCTTCGCCCCAACAAAATATGACCAGCCGGCTCGCTCGCTCGTTAGTCAATGTCTCACCCTGGGGAATGGTCGCACAGAGACATCATATCATCTTTCCCGGGGGAAGGAGATGACTGAAAAAAAGCAAAAGTATGGCAGCCCAGGATCCAGGAAAACCGAACCCCTCATCCCTTTTAACGAAGCCATTTTTGGGAGAAGGGGTGAACCAGAGGGGGTGTCAATTATTCAATGGTAAGGCAAAGGGTACACAAAGATTCCCTCCCTGGAACAAAGGTGAGTCAAAAGAAAAGACGAAAAGACAAACACAAATGCCAGGGAAAGCAAATTTCGCAATCTTGGGCTCTTTTGGGTGAAGAAAAGCCAGCGCATGCAAAAAACAACAAGCATGGATGACTCTGGTATAAAGCAAAGACAAACGTCCCATTATTTGCGACGCAAAGAGAAAGAGACCTCTTCTTCACCTTTTTTTCGGCTCGGGAAGGAAACATACTCACGACCGCACTTACATCCGCGTCATAAGGGGTAGCAAGGACTCAACAGCACTCGGAACATATCATGTCATTGAGAAGAGAAGCCGGCAAACCCAACAAGATTTATACGCACAGAAATTCCATATCGACGGTCCCATCTCTACCACCTCAACGCTGACGACAACTTCCATTTTTGGCTACGAATTCATACCAGGAACCTCTATTTCAAAGTTGTAGATCAAAGAAAGATTCGCTTTATCGACGAATAAGACACGAGCCGTTACGCATACGACGTTGCGCGGAGCGGCGCACCTCCTGAAAAATGGGACGAACCGGCTACGACACCACGGGGCTGTACCTCGACCGGCTCCAAGCTCCCCGAAATGCCAGCGGCGGTAAGAAGGCCGTGGGCACGAAATCAGGGTCAGCTTCTGCGATGGAGAAGCCGGCGAAGGATCCGAAGGCCGGGAAGAGCGGAGAAAAGGCCTCGGGATCGGTTTCGGGACAGAACTGGCAGGGGAGTCCTAAACCGCCGCCCATGAGATGAGGATGCCAAGGATTACGGGGAACCCGTCAGAAGGAGAGATTTTGAGTAGACGATACCGCGTTGCGCTATGGTAAGTTTCCTGGCTACTGCTACCAACGCTTGCGTTCAGGGGATTCTAACATGAGGTGGCAGAGATCAAGAGTTTCGGGTTGGATTGTATCAAAACTTGAGGAATGGCAAAGAAAGAAAGTCGGGTAAGTGCGTCTCCTTGTTTCAAATCTACGTTCATACTGACTCTTTAAGCAGTTGCGTGGCAGTGCTTGGAAATAGCACCAGCACAAGACAACTCCTGATGGCCGCTACTCGCGAACAAACCCCCCATCAGGGACGCGTCGAGCATCAAGTTCGACTGCAGAAACCATCAGAGGGTTGCGGGAAAACAATGATTCCACGAATATGGTGCGAAATAGCCCTGGAGGCAAGCAATTTCTTAAAATCGGGTGGAGATAGACCAAAAGCAGTAGACAGTGTTCGCAAGAACAACAGTGATTGTTAGATTTCAGCCTCCGCAAGGAACGGCGTCATGAGATTCATTGAGTATGATACACAACCCCAATTTCCGTCTATACACAATAGTCTCGTACGTGACGTGACAGCCTTTAAAATACACAAGAACGCTTTTCTGGACAAACTCGGGTATCGCACTGGTGAAGAGAAGGAAAGCAAAACACAAATCGTTCATCGGGCTGGAAGCGGCACCTCATTGCATCGTCAAGACCTGAGAATTAACCATACTGAGGAGGATGCTGCGTGGGAGCGGTATGTGAAGGCGGCTGCGGCATGTAGTAATCCGCAGCGGCCCCAGTCTGCGCCGGAACCGGTGCCGGTGCCGGAGCTGGGTTCGGGCTCTGCGGGCGGTAAGGAGGCGGGCCGCTCACGGGGTCGTACTTGTTCTCGACTCCCGCGGCGCCGCCGTACCAGGAATCGTGGTTATTGCCTTCTTTGCCGTGGCCCTCTTCGATCTTGGCGTAGGTGCCGCTCTTTTCCTTCTTGCTGCCGATGAACTTCTTGTAGAGGAAGACGGGGATCCAGAGGCCTGTCGAGACGAGAAGGGCATGGCCGAAGACGTGGCCCAGGCGGAATGATCTGCCTTCCTTTTTGCGTTTGAGTTCTGCGTTGTGTTAGTCGGGATGTCTTTAGGGAATAAAAGACGATGTTGGGCAAATAGACACACCTTTCATCAAGTAGTATGTGAACGCAATCAGGAAGAGGATGAACCAGATGATGGCGAGGATGATGAGCACGCGCGCCCAGACGGGGAGCTGCGCGAAGCCATTGTTGCCGCCGCTCCCACCGCCTGCGCCGCCGCCGGCTGCGTAACCGCTTTTGCTCTTGTATTTGCTCTTTGAGGATTTTGATTTTGACTTGCTAGAGGACGATTTGCCGGAGCTGCCTCGCCCTCCGCTGCTACCGCCGCCTTTTGGTATGCGAGTATCGAGGATGAATGTCATTATTCTCGTTGTTTTCGTCGGCAGTGTCACTCGGGAGAGTGTGGTCTATTGAGGGGAATTGGGTCGTGATAAATCAGGCTGATGGTTACACAGAGCCTGCAGAAGATAACAGGAGTGAGGGGACGGTAAATAGCCTGCTTGCTTTCTGACCCGGGGCTGAGGGTGCCAAGGTATTTAATAGGCTCTCTCATTCACACTAGCCCAGAACAACACACAAACGACGACATCTTACCCATCCTAAGGAGGATTGCCGGGTTGCAGTCTGACATGCGCCTGATCAGCCCTGTACATTGCCCTTGGCGGAGCTGTGGCCCAGGGTCCTTTAATACATATTGACCTCATTGTTTCCTCTCCTCTCTCCTCATGGGCTTGAAAAAATTAGCCATCGCAACCGGTTGGAGCCTGGCACGAGTGGCGCCAGGGAGACAAGATTCATCAGGTTGATCGAGGGTTTGGAGCTTTCTGGTGGATGTGAGTGGGTTGTATTCCTCGTGGGCTGAGCTGGAGGGAATTGGTCGGGTCTTGGCAAGCCATCTCATTCGTCTATCCTATCACCGGCGCGATAGCGGGGATGGTTATGGTGGTGCCAAGACAGGAGGAAGTCGAAGAACCAAAGTACCGCGCCGCATGTCGGGGGTTCGGCGGTGCAGCGGCCAGGGTGACCAACAGCCAGGCCAATTGGTCAATCAGCCTTACCAGGGGGAGCCAGAGGGATCCAGGGGGCTGTAAACACGTTGGAAAACCCACCTCGATCTTATCTCCAAGGGGACATTTAGTCTGCCTCGAAGCTTGATTCCTTAAACGGTTCATGAACCACATCTTCGGCCCCGCTGTGAGTGCTGCGCTCCGGGGCCGGGGCCCATGAACGACCAGGCCTAATTCCACTTCCAGGCAGCGACATTCTGCCATTTTTCCTTTCAAATGTCAAGATGAACTGCTTCTTGGAAAAAGGGACCTTGGTTCAACCCGCCGATCTCCGTCCAGAAGGATGACTTTCGGGACTGGCGATCCAGTTGTCCTGATTCGAGGTCAAGCCCGCCTCCAGGGCGCACAAGGAGGGGATGATCGCGATCATCTCTGCGGCACAGCTGCTCAATGCCGTCATGTATGTCTTCCTGCAAGAAACTTCCGCAGTGATCCTTCCATGCATTCTATCTTTCTTCTTTTCCATTCTTGTCCACCTTGTTCGCCCAGGTTGAGTTGAGACACATCAACGGCTGCACGATGAGGCAGACGGTACCCCTGCATTACGTCGGTGTCGTCCGTTGGGAGGTGAGTGTTCATCGCCACGCCCGTCATCTCATGCGCTCAGGGTCCAATCCCCACATCGAGGCGGCAAAACTTGGAATTGGGTTTTGGGGATGTGAGTTAATTTTGACCTCACCGAGAACGACGTACCGATGCCGGGCGTGCCTTGGCAGGGTAGATGTGGTAGTTTGTTGGAACTCGTGCTGTTGAGCCTCAATCTTCTACTGCCTGTGGGCTGGGCTGACGTCGGTGTGCAGACTGGAAATGTGTCTTCGCACGCAGTCGGTAAATACCCATAACTTGGCCAGGTTGATTTCTCAAGACCTGGAACTATCACAGGCCCAATGATGAGTGTTGCAGTGCGAATCATTCGGCATGTTGGACAATCACTGCCGACCTGTTATCAACTCAAGATCGAAAAAGTCCGCAGAGTTGATTATACATCAGTAATGACTTTGACGCTTCTTTACTGTTTGATCGGTGTGGTTGAGGCTCTGCTTCGGATTCATTTTGTGCTTCATCGCTGACCAGCTCGTTCACCAATGCGTTTTGGTCCATATGGTGAGCAAAGTATGAACCTCTTTCTGCACTTGGTAAGTAATGTCATAGTCCAGGTGTCGTTTGAATACCGGATAGTTATGAAAAGAAGCCCTTCGAACCTCCGGAATAACGTGCCAAACCTTTCAGGACTGCCTTCATTTGTTCCATTGAGAGTCGTACGAGCTCCCTGGACGAGTAATCGACCTGATGTCTCTCTTGGGGCCCGTATTTCATAATATTTGCTGGTCGACTTACCGAAATCACCACATTGCATGCGGGTGCCTCCTCGTCCAGCAACCTCAACAAGCATTTCTGGTCATCGGAATTGTCCATGCCGAACCGAAAACCTGCTCAAAAAATCCTGAGAATGGCAGAGGTTGCAGGTCAGCGCGCGTCCGAGCAATGTCGGTCAAACCAGTGACACGCGGCACCCATACCCGGAAAGTGGTTATTCTCGGTGCATCCAATATGTAGGTGAATTCCATCCGTTGTAGCGAATTCCGCGCCCCAGCCGTCAAGTCGAAGAGGTCGAAGCTTCTCAGATCCCCGAGCATCTGCTTCGATTGAACGTGCTCGTGCCCTGGCACGCGCTGGATATGAGCCACATGAAGCTTGCAAAGCCTCTAGACGAGGGCGCAAAGTGATGGACGCCAGCTAGAACAGCGATCCATGGCGTGGCGACGTTGCGTCAAGGACGGAACAAGGCAGTCAGATATTAGAAACAGCCGTCCGTCGTTTCGTTGTTCTTGACATAGCGCCTTATTTATTTGGCAGGCAACTCGCGTGGCTCGAAAGGTATGCGCCGCCTCTCAGAAGGCTCGCAATTGCCGCTGGATGGGAGATTTGCATGAAATAGGTTGCTTCTCATTCGTGGCGGAGCACAACGACCCGGGCGGTCTTTATTAAAAAACGGCTTTAGAGTTGCGATAGTCTGGGGTTGGCGCCGGTCGGGGTCATGGGGGACAAAGGCGTGTCTTGGCCGGATACGGACATTTTTGTCGCCAGCTCCGGGCCGTGGTGATGACAGAATGGACCTGAGGGCACGAGCTGACCTTTTCTCTGCTTATGGGCGTCTGATGTGATGAAGTGAGACGACACGAGCGATGCGGGATATCGTATTACTGCATCAGACAGACACTATAAACAGAACCACTCCTTTCGAGCTGCATTTTGCATCCGAAGAAGCAAGCAAGACACGGGATGGAAGCACCCAATGGAAAATCGCCGAAAAAGCTGACACTACAGTGGAGTGTCACTGGAGGTCCTGTAGCAAGGTCTCCGCCCGGCCTCGGCGCAGCGCCCGAAAGCCCGGTCCCGCGTCTTTGGGCGGGCATCTCACACTTAGTGTAGAGAGCAGGACTGGCGAATGATGCCGCGCTGGGATTCGGTCTGGGGTCCGTCCGATGTTAGCGTCACTTTGCGAGCCTTCAGTGGCTTCACTGTGGATCCCCAAGTGCCCCTGACCCTGAAACATCGGACTGGGCCGACCACTTCCAGAGGCTCCAAAAGGCTCCAATGGGCTCCAATGGAGGGGCGTGGACAAGGGGACTGCAGCGGCCCTGAGAGCATGTTTCTGCAGTTCGACGCCCAAGCTCCGACCTCAGTGTTCCACGTTCACCCCCCCAATTCCCAGCTTGCAGGTGTCACCTGTCACACAGTTGATGAAAGGCCGTTGTCCACTTCTTTTTTTTATTCTTCAACTTTTCCATGTTTTTCCTCGTTTTCGGTTTTCCCCATCCCAAGCTCTCTCTCCCTCTCTTCTTGATGTTACAATAGCCCTTCTCTTTGTGTGTTAATTCAACCTCCATTGCTCTCCTTTCTTCCCCTCGTTTCTTACACGTGTTTCCAGCTTCCTTCCTCCCAAACCGACACAGAGTTCTCCTTTTCACCACACCTTACGTCACACGAAATTCGACAGTCAGGGCAGGCCCGCAACAATGGCAGCAGCAGTAGCAGCAGCTACCTCCTCCGGGGCATTCGAGCCCAAGACGCGCAAACGCGTTCTGAGAGTCATTGCCGTCTCTCTCCTCCTCGACCTTGTAAGTGAAACTTGCGGCCCTCTTTGTCGTTGCGGAAAACTGACCACGACCCCGCGCCAGATCTCCTTCACCTTCATCCTCCCGCTCTTCCCGAAGCTCCTCGAGTTCTACCGCGACCGCGAAGCCGGCCCCGCGTCCGCAAACGCCACCGAGCCCGCGACCCTTCTCCAGAGCGTCCTCTCCGGCCTCAACCGCTACAAGGCCGCCTTCGCCCGCCCCATCGACTCGCGCTACGACATCGTCCTCCTCGGCGGCGCTCTCGGCTCCCTCTTCAGTCTCCTCCAGGCCATTGCCTCCCCGCTCATTGGCCACCTCTCCGACCGCCATGGCCGCCGTACCGCTCTGCTGGCCTCCATGTGCGGCAACATCCTCTCCGTCCTCCTCTGGGTGGTCGCCGTCGATTTCCGCACCTTTGTCGCGTCGCGTGTTGTTGGTGGACTGTCTGAGGGTAACGTCCAGCTTGCGACTGCCATGGCGACGGACATCTCCGACGAGCAGAGCCGCGGTTCGACCATGGCGCTCATCGGCGCATGCTTCTCCATTGCCTTCACCTTCGGACCGGGTCTGGGCGCATGGCTGAGCAGCATCAGCACCGTTAAGGAGAACCCCTTTGCGACTGCCGCCGGATTCAGCTTGTTCCTCATCCTCACCGAGACGCTGTACCTCTACTTCTGCCTGCCAGAGACCCTGCCCTCGTTGACCGGCAAGGGCGCCAAGAAGGACGAGAAGACCAAGACCCCTGCCGCGCCCATCCAGCGAACCAACTCTCACTTCCTCCTCAACGCCGTCCACTTCATTTTTCTGCTCTTCTTCTCCGGCATGGAGTCCTCGCTCTCCTTCATGACGTACGAGCTCTTCGCATTCGGATCCGCCAAGAACGGCCGCCTCCTCGGCTACGTCGGTCTCGTCGCCTCAATCCTCCAGGGCGGTGTCACCCGCCGCCTGCCGCCCCTTCTCTCCGTTCGCATGGGCACCGTCGCTTGCCTCGTCTCCTTCATCCTCCTCGGCCGCATCTCAACGACGGGTGGTCTTTACGCGGCGGCCACCTGTCTGGCAGTGACGTCATCGACGGTCGTCACTGGTCTCAACACCCTGAGCAGTTTCGAGGCTGCGGAGAGCGAGCGCGGAGGCAAGCTGGGTATCCTCCGCAGCTGGGGCCAGCTTGGCCGTGGTCTTGGACCGATTCTGTTCACCAGTGTGTACTGGTGGGCTGGCCGTGAGGTCGCCTACAGCATGGGCGCTGCGGGCATGGCTGTTGTGACGGCGGTGGTGTTTGCCGGGCTCAAGACGCCGCCTGGCTCGTTGAAGAAGAAGGTTCCTGCCGAGAAGAAGACAGCATAAGAAAGGAAGGAATGGAAAACAGAGAAACAGGATTGATTACTATAAGGGGTCTGTTGGGTTGACACTTTTACACACTGTACATGTATTTTCTTGGGACGCATTGCTTAGGCGTCGGTGGTCTAGGTGGTATGTATGATACACCATCGAAGGAATTGTACATGAAGAGTCTTAATATTGTTCAGTCGATTGAAGTCATGTGTTGCATGTTGACTTGATAAACATGCACATGCTGTGGGCCCTCGAAGCCTGTGTGGCCTTTCAGTGGCCATATTTAACCAACAGATCAGGGATCCATGTGAAATCACAGATATTGCTTGGCCGTTGAGGAACCTGGAAGAATTTGAGCATGCGAGCAGGCCACAACAGACATCACGTTCTGTGAGTCCAGATCTCACGAAGCCTAACCTGTAGCATCTTTACTCGACCACTGGGGGTGTATTTTTCATGTATGAGTGACGGCTGATGAATAGCAACGGAGATGGCAAGGTCAATCTAAGCTTTCTATGTAGCCATTTTGGCTTTGGTTGAAGCTCTCCATTCCTCAAGGAGACGTTCTCTAAACGTGGGGATCTTGGCATGGGACAGAAACCATTTCCCTCGTTCATCGTTATTGAAAAGTCACATGAGGCTAAACGTAGCTGGCCACTTTAAAGATCTTCCAAGGACCTACCAGTGAGAATAACAGATACAAAGGCAGCTTCCAACGCTCAGTTTGAACTTTAACAGCCAAATGTTGAACCATGATTATGGTGATAGTATGGGCTGGCGGAAGCCGATGGGCTGGTCCAATGTCTGCGGCCCCGTCTCATCGTTCTCAAGTAATCGCAATTTGAGCAGCGATCGAGGGGGGCAGAGATCATCGTTGTCGGTCTGGTATTCCTCGTAAGAATCACTGCGGAGGGATGACGGGAAGTAGATCAAAAGTACACACTAGGCGGTTTGTAAGTCATGAGAGGAGCATGCGTGTTCGATTGGCATCCAGTTATTGTCACTTCAACAAACCGGTACTACAAAGCCATGTATTGGCGTTGGTCGTCCGAGGTTGATGTCAAAAGTATCCAGGCATATATATACGATGTTTGTGGTAATGAAGATGCTTGCAGTCCATGCCCTTCTGGGTACCTTCTGCACCAGAAGTAGATCCTCATCATGCCCTTCTTATGGCGTGTATAAATAGGCAGGAGTATCAACGGCAATGGCTCTCAAGCCCAGAAGCAATGACCCAAGAGGGCGAAGGCCACACACTGGATTGGTTTGTACTAGGTTCGGGTTAGAAAGCATCTCAGCTCCTGGAAGTGGACCGCCACCAATCTTTTGACAGGATGGCCTCTTTCGTTGTTGCCCGGCAAGTACCCACCGCCGCGCAGAAGAATGAGAGGAAACAACAGAAGACCATCGAGATTTTCAAAGACTTGAGTAGATTCCAGCGCACTGGAAGTGGGATACTCACTAAATCTCAACAGCCAGAGACGACGGGAGACAGAGGAGCCTACCGAGTGTGAACAAACCGATCGCCATCATACAAAGCTAGTATTTTCTAGCAATTGGAAGTAGTCCCAGTCTTGTCCTGAAAGAGTGTAGGAAAACTGTAGAAAACCAAGACTGATTGTTGTGGTGAATAGAAAATGACTGTGTCTTGTCTTTGAATGAATACCTACTTTACACAATGAGAGCAGCATATGGCAGGTAGGTTCTCAAGAAAGAGTATTGATACTACGTATGCTGAGCGGCGAGGACTACCAAGAAGGTATCAAAGGTAACATCATGGCAGCATGGTGTACTTCCCATGCTTGGACTTTAAATTTGCGTTGGTCTGCCTCACCAGCCTGTTTATACCGTATTTGCATTCGTGGGTTCATGCCCCCAGATCCTATCCAGGACTGCTGTTTGTTGTGCCCGTTTGCACCCCCACCCCTGCCTCATACAAACGGAAGGAGCACCCAAGACAAGGCACCTTCCTTCCCTCCCGTCACCCTCCAACACCATCCAGGCAGCCACCGTCCGTCTTGACGCACGCTGCCGTGTATTGCTTCCAACAACAAAGACAAGACCAGATGGTCTAGTGGTCCAACGCCGGCGTGGAGCAATAGTAGCTTATTGGCCTCCTAAGCCAAAGGTTGCGGGTGCAAGTCCCGTCGTCGGTGCTTTTTTTCGACTTTTTTGTTCTTTTGTTTACCTTTTGACGGCATTGATGCATACTGCAATGGTGTGTGAGAGTTAAGGTAAGGGGTCTGGAGTTCAAAGGCATGCCTGGCATAACACAAGATGTTATGATTGTCTACCTGCCTTGGCTGTGTTAGACGCAACACTTGCGAAGCTGACCTTGATATCACCACTGGCATCATCGTCATCACCACCATCACTGCCAACAAAAAAGAAGACGCAAATGGTAGTTACCAAAAGGCAGAGGTTCAAAAAAATTCAAAGATACTGGAATTCGGAGCCTTATCATACCTTCCATCCCCTCCATGAGCCTCTCTACGCAGCTCGCCATACATAAATTCTACATGAGGGGTTTCCTGATAAACGCCGTGCCATATGCAGCTTTGGACCGGAGACGACCACCTGCGACCCGTCTTTTGATGTTACTCTCCATCTTCAACCAACGTCCCGGCGCTCCCCTCGCTTAATGTACAGTGGTGTTACGATGTCGAAGGGCGTGGCTAAAATGTCGTTCGTGTTTCGCCATTTCGTTTTCGTGGAATCGGTGTCAGCGTTTAGCCCTTGGACTTGGTGTTCAGGATGAGAGCGACAATGAGACTGTGTCGCCGTTAGCTTTGGGGTTGTTTACGAGAGTTGATCAGGGGTAAGTAAACATACCCGTAGAGACCCAAAACTTCGCCGAAAATGAGAATCAGGACCATGCCGACGAATACGCGAGACTGCTCCATGTACGAGCGAACGCCCTTGTCGCCGACGATACCAATCGTGTAGCCAGCTGCGAGACCGGTGAAGCCGACAGAGACACCGCAGGCCAGATGCATGAAACCACTACTTCAGGTCAGTATGGAGGGTTCCACGACAAACTCCACGACGGCGACAGGCCGTGCGCGCTGCTGACCTACTTGAACAAGCTGTATTCGCTTCCGGTTCCAGGGGGCGACAGGTCCTGGGCGATGAGGACGGAGATGACGAGGGAGTAGACGGCAATGATACCGGACATGACAACGGGGATCAGACACTGCGCGCAATGTTAGATGGAGCTTCTGCTCGAGCTTTCGGGGCAACGTGCCTTCATGATGAGGTCCGGTCTGAACGTTCCCACACCAGCGATACCGATGCCTGACTTCGCGGTACCGTATGCGGCGCCGATGCCTGTTGATATCCATTCTGTTTAGCATACTGTCCTCGTTCGTCGCGCCGGGAAGGGGGAATCAGCTCGGGGGACGTTGGTTGAACATACATCCGAAGATCATGGCAGCCGCGATGCCGGCCTAGTTGCGAGGTGTGTTAGCAAATCGGTGATTCTTCAATGTCATTGCTAGCTAGCCAGGTCTTCGCGAGGCCAGCATTGCTTCGAGGGGGCGTCGGAGCTTACCATTCCGATGAATGGCGCGAACTTCGGGGCGAGAGCGGAGTCTTCGGCCATGTTGGGCAGACTTTGAATGTGTTTGCGGTCTCTCGATATGCGGGATTGGCGTTGATGACCGACGGAGGGGGAAGGATGTATGCGTGTCGAGGATCCCGCGATGGATGGGTGTCTGCGCTACCTGGATCCAGGACCTTGGAGCTTGGTGACGGTGACGAGGCCCAATCAGGACTGCACGGTGGACGGCTGAGAACCCGTGACGCGGCAGAATACCGGCCCGACACCAGCCATTGTTCATCAATGTTCAGCCACATCAAATCTATCGACTTGCCATCTCAGGCAGGCTGTTGGTGGCTGGCTGTCGAATCAAGTTCCAGAGTGGAGACGTATGTACACGTGCGGCGCAGTACCTTAGGCGCAACTGCCTCGAAACGGTCCGTGCTGCGAATTTGCTTATCGGCATGTTGGCTTATCGCAGATGTATCAGTCGGTCGAGGACTGGAATCCCTGGACGCCTGCCAACTTTCCTCCACGAAATACCCCTTGGATCGCGCGCCCAGATGCAAGGCAAGTGTGAGGTTTGGCTGTATCTCATGTCCTCGGTTTGAGTTTGCTTGAGGCTGGCAAATGGAGGGGAGCGGGACGTGCCTTGCGTGATAAAGTCAAACTATCTTTCGTCGCACGCGTACGCTGGGCATGGGGAAGGCGTCTTCCTGGTTGGCCGCAACGGTGAAAGGTCCAGATGCTTGCTTCTTTTCCGATGCAACTCGAGGTGCTCCGATTTCAAGACGAGGTTCGGTGTTCGCAGCAGCAAGGCAGCAAGGCAAGGCGCGGCAACGTCCAAGTACCTATTCGCAAAGTCACAGTCTCGAATCATTTGGTGCAGTCGTGCATGAGCAGCTCCATTTCTTCCGGCAGTCACCCGCCCACCTCACGTAGGACAGTCTCAGCTAGTCCCTGTCTCCTGGCATACTACGTATGCGGTAGAGGCGACTGGTCTGAAGCGGTCTTTGATATTCTTAGATACGCATATTGCCATGTGCTCGCCCTGTCCACACCACACGTCGAGATACGGATACAGGGCGCTCGCTAAAGCTAAGATACACCCCGCGAACCAAAGATGAGCCAGACCGGGCCATTCGACGCCCTCAAGACCATGGAGTCTCCATTTGCTGCTGGGCCAATGTCAAAGTCCTACGGATACACTTTACGGCATACATATGCAATGGCGGTAGGGGACGTGGGACTGTGGAGTATTCGAGCTGCAGGACAATGGAAGAAAAAAGGTCAAGGACCAACCTCGAGGCCCCGTCTGCGAAGGTCTAGCGCCGTGGTGGATCTCCAGACTTGCACCTTTTGAGATCCACCGTCGTTTTTTTCTGACATGTCCAAGTATTGCAGCAACTCGCCAGAGCACTGACTGATGGCTGGTCTGTTGACCGTCCTGCGCTTATTCTTTGGTTGGTGATTAAGACATGAATGCTCCGAGATCAGAGTTAGATAGGCTAATGTACCTCATCTTACCCTACTTAGACAGCGGAGGTCAGATGCTTAGCACCAAGCCAGGGAGACGGGCAGACAATGAGCGAGCGAGCCAGCGTGGGCAAGGTGAATGAATGGATGGGGATTGGAACTTGGAACTTGTTGGAGGGCTGCAGTTTGCAATCTGCAGGTTGCTGCACTGTACCCGACACGCGCAACCGAAAGAAACGGCCGATTCCCGTCTCGTCTCGTCTCGTCTCTGGTGGTTCGCTCCCAGCAGCAGGCCAGCAAAGACCGACGGCAACCTTCAATCCACCCAGGTCCATCCTGTTCTTCCAATCTATCCCCAGCTTTCTACGCTTGGCCGCAGCCCACGCTTTCTGCCCCGACCATTCTAGCCCAATGCCGCCCGCCGGTCTGAATGACTGAGCAGAGTCAAGTCAGCAGTAGCAGTAGCAGTAGCAGCAGTGACCGGGCACCGACCCGACGACGTACGGCCAACATCCCATCGCCCATCCATCTAATTAACGTGCTAGGTTAGTTGAGCTGGTGTCAGTGCCAATGCCAGCGGCCCTCCACTTCTGGCTGCCAGACTCACCTCACTTTACCACCTAAGCAAATCCCTAGTACAGATACCTTCCTAGTAATTAGTATTCGTTGCGCACTGCCACTGCCACCACCACCACCACCAC
>JAKMXC010000445.1:0-51343 GCA_025328345.1 Colletotrichum sp. SAR11_59
GCTCCCATCGCCACCACCCCCCAGCACCGCCCGGGGGGGCGGGTGGGGTGGTACGCAGGGATGTACTCGCTTCCGGCTGAAACAACATGAGCGAAGAGGGGCCTCTTTTCGATGAAATACCCGGCAATTAGTTCTTATGTTATCGCCAGAGAAGCGCTAGTTAGGAGAGACAGCCAGTGAAAAGAAACACCTCATGATACGCCCCAGCCAGATGCCATATCGAGACCAAGCGACGTCCAGCAATCAGAGCGAAACGATGCCCGTCGTGCGCGATGTTTCCAACCGACAATGTGTGTGTGGTGTGTGTGTGTGGTGTGTGTAGGTACCCAAAGATGCAGAGCAATTAGTCGCAAGATGCAGCGCAGCGCAGCGCAGCACATCGCACTCGCAATCACAGTTGCAGTCCACCTCCTCCAAGGCCATGGCACGGCGACGGCGCTGGCACTCACTGGCAGGCAACGGAAGCATGGCAATCAAAAATTCTCAGCAAACACCCCCCTCCCCCTCCCTCCCTCCTCCGTGGCGCCGACGGGACCAGGCCAGACCGTCAAGAGCAGGGCGACATGTCAGCGATTGGCCGCGGTGGAAACCGGCGACGCCCCTTTTACAGTTTCTTGGGCGCCGTTGCAGCTGGCCACCGCCAGAAACAGAATGAAGCCGGGGGATGTCGCTCTCCAGACTCGAGAGACACCTCACTTGCTAGAGTAGGTCGCTCACAAAGCCCTCGTCTCTCCTCTTACTCGGTCGGTGACTTGGGTCTTTTGCCCTTTTTGCCTCTCACATGAGAAACGGTCTGGCCCACTCTCAACTCCTCTTCAGCTCATCCGTGGCCACTCACGTCTCTCCGCGCTTCCAGACTTCACCTCGCTCACAGGCCTGGTCCTTGTCAATCCTGTCTCCGGCTTCTTCCCGCCCATTCCGACCAGGCCAGAGCTTCCCCTTCCCGCTTCCCACCTGGCACCCTTCCGCCCTCTCTATTTCGCTTCGCCTTCTTTTGCCCGGGCGCCTGTGCTCCTTGCCGCGTCTGTCTATGTCTTCCCTCTGCCGCTCCCGTCGCCCGTCCGTCCCTTTCCCAGGATAATTACGGCGCAAGGGCCACAGGCCACAGCTGTCACGGATACCAGCCCTCCTCACCGCATCGCGACATCACTCATCAGCCAGCTAGGGGGGTGGCTTGGACTGTCAGGCACGCGTACGACTCTTCTAAATTCGTCCCTCATGTCGTCGAGTTCTCACCAATTGGATCATGTTTGAACGTCTCTTGGCGTGATTGTTAATCCCCGATGGATCCTCATCCTGCTTCTCCGCTGCGGATGCGGCTACCGGTGGCCTTCCTCGACCTTCTCCTGACCTTCGAATTGTGGTGCGCTGTCTCCTGCTGCATGACGCATCACGCACGATGAGGTCGATGAGGTTGTACAGCTTCACTCCCTCAATCTGAATTGAGACAGCCCTCCAACCCTCCCATCTGTGTCCAGCAAGGCACTGCTCATTCATTGCAACCCAGTCCCCAATCCTGCGTTCCTGACGTCGTTCGTTCAGTTGCGACCGCTTGGCCGAGAGCCGTTATCCGTCGACTATCGTCATGGTGGATTGACTGACCTGACATTCATGTTGGACTGACAGCAGCAACGTGAACGTGGGCAGTGGGCGCGCAGGTGGGTGATTGCGGGGCGGGAGAAACGCCCGAATGCTCCTTTCGGCACGGTCTCATTCGGCATCTCCTCACTTTAAACGCTCCTGTCTCACTCACCAGACAACTCACCACCAGTTGTCCCCTCTCGCTCTCTCTCAGTCTCAGCTCACCCACCCACCAGTTCACACCCGGCAGACCGGTCACATCAAAAAGGAACCGTCTTCCCCTCCTTCACACCTATCATCGTCAAAAGCCAATCTTTCCTCCACCGCGGCCCTTCCCATTGGGTTCGTAATGCCCCTGTCAATCCGCACCCTCATCAATTCCATCAACTGCAGCCGCCGATCCTGCCACACCACCACCATCGGGCTCTTTCACCCTCCAAACTCTCTCCATTGGGCTGCGATGCACCCGCGACACCCCCAACTTCAGAGCTTCACCCGCACCCCGCGGTCTCGGTCCTGGCAGATCACCTGTGTGTCGCCGGAAGCTCTTGCTCTCTCTCCCGGATGGCGGCTGAGAGCACGACACGACAGCAGGTGGCAAGTGTCACCTCGCGGCAGGCTTTTAGCCCAGTCTCGAACTCAAAACCGGCTTGCCCCCTTGGATCGAACCTCCAGCCTCTCAATGATCATGGAAGCCTTCGAATCGTGTGGTTGGGAGCGCAAAGAGACTCTCGGCCGGTCTTCGTACGGGATGTGATAACGGCGGCTTTCTCGGCAATCGCCTCATCATCTTAGGCCTCCACGGGCCAAGTGAGAGGCCCCCCGCGTTGATGTCAACGTACTTCAAGCGTCTCCTCCATCTCTCTCGCGGTTGGCCCGAGTCTGCATGTATCCGCTAACCGCCGCGTTACAGCGGCCAGCCTCATGCCTAACAGCTGGGTCCCGTGACTGGCTCGTAAGATGAGATTTGACAAGCTCATGCCACTGCGCCATCGTCCTGCACCAGCCAGGCAATTGCAGTAATACTTCAGGCGCCAATGCCGCGGCTGTTTTCAACACTGAATCGTGCGAGATGCCAGCTACTCGACCCTCTCGTCAACAAGACGTGTGCTCGCCATTTGCATCTTGCATGTTATCTCAATGATCTTCGCTGTGTGTTGATGTTGTCAAGGACAACTTTGCTCCCGTTTGCAATTTTTGGCGTGTCTGGCGTCTCGCTTTAATTGTCGTACGAGCTGAAGGGTTGGTCGGATATTCTGGTCTATTATCTCCGTCTGACAGCTCGGGTGGTGCATCTGCTGACAAACAACGAATCCTTCGCGCCGTTCACGGCTAGTGTCTGTTTGGACGTCTGAATTACTAATTCAACGTGACAATCTGACACTTTGTATGCGAGCTTTGTTATGACCACCTGTCTGCGAAGAACAAACTTGATTCAATCACCGCCATCACCGCGTGCCAGCCACGTTCGAATAGCCAGCCCATCGAGTTGCTTTGCCTAAAGACGCAGCATAACGATGAACCTGGACACAGCCGAGGATCTATTGAACTTCAGCTTGGTTCAGGCTGCCCCTCCAGTCTTGTTTTGCAGTATTTGCAACAAGCCCTTTAGCCAAGGTGGGTATCTTGTATTGTCTCATCTTTCGTGCCCAAAGTTAAGCAGGGGAGTTACGACAATGTCCATGAAGACAAGGCCGAGGGAATTCGGTCTTTCTACTTGCAGGACGCTTCCGTAATTGCGGATCCCAGACCAACAATACCATTCTTTAGTCTAACTCATGTGACAGAGACTGCATTGAAAAGACATGTCGCGTACTGTCGACGAGCAAGAAATAGGCCTCGTATCAGACCTAAGCCTTGTATAGAATGCCGAGCTGCGAAAAGCAAGTGCAATCTCGAGGAAAGATGCAGTCGCTGTGTTAAAAAGGGGCTCGTCTGTCGTTATTCCGACGCTGTTACTTACCAAAGACAAAACGAACCAGCGGCAGTTTCCATACCCATGCCGCCAGCGTCTGATAGTATCGGAGAGCTCAATCTATACGGTGGTACCCAGGATACCGGTACACTGTATTTGCCTGCTGGTGAGGCGCAAGACTGGATCAGTCCATATAACCTTGGTGGAGTAGATCTCAGCCGCCTCACGCCCGAAAATCTTGCGGTCTGCCTTCCCAACGAAATCGATGGCGACACGGATATGATTCTTTCGGGTAGACTGCACGAGATCGCCATATCCGGCATGGTCAATGACTGCACCATTTCTTCCATTTCTCGGATATCGTTTCCTCTCGGCAGCATCCGACCTCACAGCGCTGCCGTTCAAGCTAGCGCAAGTGTCGTTAGACAATCCCTGGCTGCATATCCTCAAATGATGCTCCGGCGCTCGACATTTCCGCCTTTTATCCATCCTCATCAAGACAAAAGCAAGCTTCCTGTACCGCTAGCGAACTGCATGGGAATAGCTGTTTTGTATGCGGCAAGGAATAAAGATACCCAGGCCTTCTTGTGGAAAACGATTCGGGATGAGCAAGAAAGGTGCCTTCGAGAGGTAAAACAAGCCTCGCAATCCCAAGCATTGCTCCAGATAATAATTCGAATCTGCAGATGGCCGGTTGGTCTAAGTATGACGTCTTTGCAGCCATGCAATCGCAATTGATTTACATCATGATGCGAGTCGTGGATGGCTGCTGCGGAGGAGAAGTTCAGGGTCGAGAGTACAACACGAACATGCTACTGGCATACAAGGTTTGCTGCGACAATCATGAAAAAGGAACTACGCACTGACCTTGTACCAAGGGTTTCTGGAGTCAGCTGATTGCCCTCGATATGACTTCTTGCGATGCTGCTGTCAGCAAAACGACTGAGTGGGATGATTGGATTCTTGAAGAATCTCTTACAAGGTACATTTCAGCCTTCTTTGCGATTGACGGTCGTTAACCCTGTTCCAGAATTGCATGCGTGTGGTTTCTTGTCGCTCAAATCAGCTCGGTGAGAATGGGTATGCCATGCGGTATCCTAGATGCTTGGCATAATCTGAGACTTCCGTGCCATCAGTCGCAGTGGACTGCGAATACATCTGACGAATGGAAGGAAGAAACGGAAGCACTTAGTAGCATGCGAAATCTAGACAAGAGGCCTGTGACGTTTGGAGATCTTTACGAGCTGAATAAAGGGGCAAATCACCAGGCAGTGATTGACAGGCTGGATGTTTGGAATGCCGGGGTAGACAATCTGGGTGTTCTACTGAACGTTGCAGTGAACATGATTTAATTCGTCAAAGTCCATGGTCAACAGTCTCAGATTAATATACACGATTGTGTGTCTCTCGTAGGCTGCCTTTACCTTTTTTTATGAGACGGCACTGCCGGCGGTGCATAAACTCTGTCGCGTGCCTTCGAAACGTGCATGAATCTATCACATGAATCACCTTTTGCGCTCCTACTGGGAACCGACATTGGGCGCTGTTGTAAGTCGCACGTACAACTACATGTTCATGAAATAATAGCAAATTTCCAAAACACAGGCACTTTTTGAGGATAAGGCAGCTCTTGACCTGTAGTACTAGAAAATTCACTATATCATCTATTTCAAACAAACAGTGCCGACTAAACCGTTGCAGATTGCCTAAATCTACAAAGGAACAAATTTCCGACCATCAATCCACCGATGATTACCAAGGAATTGCACCCTCTCTGTTCGAAAAGGTTCCAGAAGGACCACCCGGTGCAGCAGTTGCAAGCTGGATGACGCGCTCGGCTCCAACCTCCACAGGTTCACCAGCCTCCATGAACCCGTTCATCTTTGTTTTGACCAGACCCGGGCAGACGGCGTTAGAAACTCCGCCAAAGGGCTTCAAGATGCGAGCATAATTGACCGCAAGCATGTTGACCGCCGCTTTACTGGCGTCGTAAGCCTTGTAGTCGTTGTTGTAGAAAAAGGTGTCCGGGTTTCCCGAAACCCCAAGGGAGCCCATCGTAGACGAAAGAAAGATCACACGGGGATGGTTGCCCTTTTGGAGAAGTGGAAGAGCGGCTTCTGTCAGGGCTGCAGTGCCGAAGACGTTCGTGTTGAATGTCTTGGAGAATAGGTCTCGAGTGGACACAAAGGCGTCCGGCTTAGTGTCAAGAGCGACCCCTGCGTTGTTGACAAGGACATCGAGCTTGCCATGAACACTGGTGATGTGGTCAATGGCATTGTTGATCGAGTCATCAGAAGTAATGTCTAGTTGGACAGAGGAAACGGAGTGACCCTGCTTCTTGAGCGAGTTGGCAAACTCGATACCGGAGTCGGGATTGCGGGATCCAACGATGACATGGAAATTGGGAGTCTTGGACAGAAGACGAACGACGGCTTCCCCGATGCCTGCATTGCCTCCGGTAACTAGAGCGATAGACATTGTGACTTGAATGCTTTAGTGTAGCCCAGGAAGGTGATTATTTGATAGGATGAAGAGAAGGTTGGATCTTGTTTGATGGGTGCGGGATGTGCTGTTCTGTAGGTCTCTCAGTTGGGAGTTCTAGGTGTGCCTTTTATCCTTCCCGTCGAAAGGGCGGATGACAAATGTGCCAGATATCAACGAGAAGTCTTCCTTGTGGTATTACAAATGATGGAGCGCCAAAGTGAGGTTCAGGACCAAATTGGCCGGCACGATGCGGGGCGGAATCGTTGATGCCGGCGAATTTGGGCGGCGGAAAGTGGGGCTTTCACGGCGGTGGGCGGCGCTTGCGGCCAAAGTGGCCGCGCCATCGGGGAGTATTGGTTCGGCAGAAATTTCCACGGATGTCCGCGTCAGTGAGCGGCTGAGTAATTCTATAGGTGGAGGAGCATACATGCTCATTTCAGAGAGGCACTATGTTGTTTGCAAAGATACACGGTGAGCTACCCGAGAGGTTTTCAGCAAGTCGTACCCAGAATGACATGAAGCCTGCGAGGGCCGGAGTAGAACTGAGGTAAAATTTCCAAGGTATCTAGAAAACCTCATACGCAGGCCTTTTTACAATATTGACGGATCGGTCTGATGTTTTGCTTACTTTGTAGGGTGTTGACTCGTCTGCCTCATTCGTTGTGGGAAGTTGCTAAGCTGACCGAACTGTATTCGAGGACGATTGCCATTCCGAAGGTAGGGAGGTGAAATAGTTTGATATAAGTGATTTGATGTAAGTAGTTGGACATCTGGGCTCATGGTTATGGGTAAGGTGTGAGATATTTTAGAAATCTGATCATACTGCATGCCACCCAGAATTATCGAGTGCAAGAAACGAAACAATGATATATAAATGTAGATGATGTAAACTTAGCAAGATCAGATATTGAACTAATGTATGTAAACCTTGGAAGAAAAAAAAAAGAAGAAGTTCGGGCCGAAAGTGAAATGGGGTGAAGTAGCACAGATGTGACAGAGACCCGTCCTCAACACACGTTGCCACAACCCTCACCAAACTACGACAGTCCTGGAGTCCTGGAATCTCAGCTCAGACTATCGTACGACTTTTCTTGACACCGAACGACACAATAGGGTCCAGGCCAGTCCAAAAAAAAAAAGGCATCGAAATGCAGCATTGGTTACCGTATCAACGTGGTCTGATAAGCTCAACATCAACTAACCGCCTTCGCAACTCTTTCGCCGGATGCTTCCTATTAGTGCTCTTACGGCGAAAGGTCGCACTCAGAGAGAAAATCAGAAGATACTGAAATCAACCAAAGCTTGTTTGCACAGTTTACGGACGTTGCCACAGTTCTTCATGCGTGCTAGGATTCGAAGGAACTTGGGGCGCAATCGGACATTCAAGGTAAGTTCAAACTAGGATGCACCTGGAAGTTTTTCAGCCGGCATGTCGCCTCCCAGGCTTATGAACAGGCTGCACCTTCGACGAGTAGACCCATTCAGAATAAGGCCTTTGACTGTCTCAGGCTCCCAGCAGTACACCAAATGTCAATTGCAGCCATCCAGAAATACTGGCACATCGAGACGCAGACAAGTTGACAAATCCAGTCATTGCTACTGATGGTGCGACAGGCTTTGACACTTTATCAGTGACGTGAGACGCCGACGCAGGGCCCGAGTTTATTTTCTTAAGCGTCGTGGCTGGAAGAGCGCGCATTCGGATGCAAGCTCAAGCCCTCCCGTGGCAAGCAAACACACTCGAATTTGTCAATTACTTCAGATGAACTGACCATTCTTTTGACAGTGCTGACTGACGTCCGCAGAAACGTCAGTGCAACAGCAGGAGGTCCCGCTTCCTGGCAGCTGAGCCTCTGCCCTCATCCTCAGCCGGCAGGATCTGAACCATGATGCAGTGCACAGACGGGGATGTTCTGGAGGAGTCGGGGCTCTTTCCGGTCAAACAAATCTCGAGACGTTTGGAAGGCATATCTATGGTATTTGAGAACGGCTGCATCCACATGTACACCGAGGGCTGCCTCGGCTTTCACCAAGTTGCATCCCATCATTGGCTGGATGCTGAGCTGTATGCAGGTACCGGCCGCTTCGCCATAGTCTCTTCACCTCTATAAATCACTACGGCTCCCAATACGACTAGTTCGTGTTCGTGATCCGGATCCCCATCATTCAATTCTATTGCCATCCTAATTTCAGAGAAGACTATCATGCGTGGATTTATTGTTTTCGCCTCCGCCTTGTGCGCGAGCTACGTCTCTGCCCAACAGGGAGCTGTATGCTTTGACGACTTGGACTGCCTACTCGCTGTAAGTGCTACTTGCTTCAAGACCAGCAGAGCCGTCTCACTGAACGTTATGAACAGGGCGGCCAGAATGCCAAGTGTACCAGAGCACAAGCTGGGGCAATCACCGGGTGCGTTTGGACAAGTTATTATCTGCCGTAGCAGTGCAAGAGGCTGACCTTTACCCTAGGAACTGCGCAGGCGGTACTGCTGCTGGAGGAGCAGGTGCGGGTGCTGCTGCTGCCAAGGGCAAGGGCAACAATGCTGCTGCGGCGGACCCTATCGGCTCGCTCCTTGGAGGTCTCACTGGGGCCAAGGCCAAGGGCAAGACTGCCACTGCCGCCGCTCCAGCAAAGGTGAAGGGTAAGACACCCGCTGCTGCTACTCCGGCAAAGGCGGCCAAGAAAGCAAAGAGCCCAGCCCTTGGAGCTAGACAGGCTGCGGCCGTTCCTGCCGCCTCCGCCGTCCCTGCTGCGGCTCCGGCTGCAGCTCCAGCTGCAAGCCCGGCCGCTGATCCCATCGGCTCGGTGCTCGGAACATTGACGGGCAAGACCAACGGTCAGGCTGCTGGTGCTGCTGCTGCCCCTGCGGGAAGTCAAGCTGCCGACCCAGTTGGTGCTGTTCTTGGAACCGCCGCTGGTGTTCTCAAGGGTAAGGGAGGCCAACCAGCTGGTGCTGCGGCACCCGCAGGCTCGCAAGCCGCCGATCCTATCGGAACAGTCCTGGGAACCGCCGCCGGTGTCCTGAAGGGCAAGGGTCAACCCGCCAATGCGGCAGCCCCTGCTGGCAATGCTGCTGCCAACCCCCTTGCGGCTCCCTTGAACACTGTGCTGGGTGCGGCTGCTGGCGTTCTCAAGAAGAAGGGAGCTGCTACTCCTAACGCTGCCGCTCCCGCTGCTGGTGCCGCCGCACCCCCTCCAGCAGCTGCCGCACCACCTCCAGCTGCAGCTCCTGCAGCACCTGCCGCGTCTAAGCCGGCTCCGGCTCCAGCTGCGCCGGCCGCACCCGCTGGATCCAAGCCTGCCGCCGCGGCTCCCCCCGCTGCTCCCAAGCCTGCTCCCCCGGCCGTGGCTCCTCCGGCTGCAGCTCCGAAGCCCGCCGCTCCCGCTCCTGCCGCTCCCGCTGCTGGAAAGCCTGCTCCTCCTCCCGCTGCTGCGCCTCCCGCCGCACCAGCTGCCGGCAAGCCTGCGCCACCTCCAGCTGCCGCTCCGGTCCCTGCTGCTCCGGCTGGTGGCAAGCCGGCCGCGGCCCCGGCTCCAGCTCCTGCAGCCCCCGCTCCACCGGCCGGAGGAAAGCCAGCTACTGCCCCACCCGCCGCCCCGAAGCCAGCTGCTCCACCAGCTGCCGCTCCGGCTCCCCCTCCTGCCGGAGCACCCGCGGCTCCCGCAGCCCCGGCGAGGAAACGTATGCGCGTGCGTTTCTAAACACATGGGACGTGGTAGATACATCGGGTTTTAATTTCTCAGTGGTCATGACAAAGGCTTAAACACACTGGTGTGGAAAGCAACAAATAGGGATAGGCGTTTTGAAACCAGAAATGAATGTAAGAGACATGAGTTATTCAACTGTAAACACATTGAAATAACAACGAGTGATATGATTTTGACCACTAAAGGATTATGGTTTTGCCCTTCCTTCGCGATGCTATAATTTCGAAACTGCAATGTTGCCTCTGGGAGAAAATGGTTTGTTGTTAGATCACAGCAGTCTCAAACGGAGACCGATGCTCTTGCGGCCATACGCTTCCATGCATAGCCCAATTTTTGACAACAAGCATGACCGCTTCAGGCTGATCATGAGGTACGATATGCCCTGCCTCATCAACAGTAACGATGGATAGGTTTCCACTGGTCTTCGACATCCCCACATGAACATGGTTGCTCAATGGTTCTTGAAAATAAAGGCTGACCCATGGTTCAACTCGGTATTGCGCTTGTCCCTCCCACAAAAGGTCATCGAAAATGCGCTTGACCCCCTCGGTATTCCTACAAGCAAGCATTAGCCGGAGGTGAATCCTTTTCGCTCCAAAGGCATTCACAGACGTACACAATGATGTCATTGTTTCCATTAATGACTAGAACCCGAGTGTGCTTCTTATCAAGGATTGCAGCTACTTCGCGACTTGTGGGAACAAAAAGCTCAGAGGCTTTAGACCACTGCTCGTTCAAGTCCATATTCACCGTCTTGAAGTCAATCTGGTTCTCAACACCTATTTGCTTTTGCACATGTGCTTGGTTCAGGTATTTAGTGATCTCCTCCATACCTGATATCTGTTAGTATTTGTGACTTAGGCTGTAAGTGCTCACGTACCGAGACGACCGCATAATGGAGGCTCAATACAGTCAACTCGGTCATCGTAGGGGTTGAGACCACCAGGGGTGACCTTATTCATGACAACATCCTCGACAGGTTTGCACGCTTCGTAAGCTGCTTCGCATGTCTTACCATCGCATGCCATATCACAGAGTCGGCTGAAATGGTCGCACGTGGGATAAACGGCAGCCATCTTAGCACACTCGGTGTCGTTGAAGCCTCTTCGAGATACCGAAAGCTCGACGCCTTGGACCGAAGTTGGCATGCAAAAGTGCTCATATAGACCTAGAACAACCTTTGGAAAGCTGACAAGGGCGTTTACTAGAATGATGGAATCCAGTCTTCTTCTCATTCTGCTGACATACGTAGGAACGTATTGTCCACCAAATGACTCACCCGCGAAGTGGATAGACCTATTGGATAGTTCGGGAAAGACATCGTCAAGGAAGATGTCCAGGAATTTATCGAAGTCATTCTCGGCCTCGTTCAAATCGTGGGCCCAAAGATTCGAATCGTTCGTGTAAGAAAACCCTACCCCGATAGGTTGACTAGGAAGCTCGTAGGTCAGTGGGAATAAGGCATGGCGTTTTCAAAGGCCTGCTCACTCAATGAAGAGAACGTTGGCGAAATTTGTCCAACTGAAAGCATTTCTCGTCGTACTATTCCCAGCCTCGTTTATTTTGCATGGGCCAAGCTCGTAAAAAGCACCAAGAAGAGACGAACCACCAGGGCCCCTGGTAAAGCAACCTTCCCGTTAGAAAGTCCGAGGATGTAGAAAGACAAAAACGAATCTGATCGCAGCGATCGACGCACCCGTTGACCCAAATAAGTAAAGGCGCAGTTTGAGGATTATTACGACTTTCGAAGTACCCTAGGCATTGTCAGAACCATCAAAGATTGACAATCTGAATAAAATATTGATTAACACACAGAAAAACATTTCTCTGTTACGGTTGACGGGAACAAAGCCTGTCCATTGCCGCGAGCCTGCATCGCAGAGCCTGTCGTCTTGTCTAGTGACTCTTGGCTGGTGCCATAAGGGTGACGGTAATGGGTCCTGGTAGGGAAGGTGCTTCTGTTCTACCTCAAAGGGGACAGAATAGACAGCACCTATCCACCAGGAGAGAACGTAGCAGAGGGCTGGAAAAAGCGTGGCAACTGTCATTTTTCGCGAGAAGTTCGAATAGCAGTTGTGAACGAAAAGATTCCAAGCGCATCAGCATAATGTCGAGGTTGGGCATACAAATAAGTTGTGGTTCAAATTTCCTAATCAGGCAATCAAATGCGACCCCATTCAGGGAATCAAATGCGACAACGTTCGAAGGAGTTAGACAACATTGATTGGTCAAATTGATCACATACCTTTTTGGGAGGGACTGTGAGTAGACTACAGCTTGCAACAGATCTCTGATTTTTAGTGAGCTGTTTTCCGAAACTCATAGTATCGTTACTATGTAGAGCGGACGCGGAAATTCCACGAAGGGAAGATCTGAAGAAACGAAAGAGGCACAGGCTACTAATTGAGCTCTTTTATATCAAAGGAAGATTAGAAGCAGTGGCATAGAAGAAGTGAGGGCATCTGGTACGCCATGCAAATTCCATCAAAAGTGAGTATTGTTGGCTTAGTAAACTTTAACGTCATATTCGTAGAAATGAAGATATAATTTATACAGAACGGGCGATGAGACGTGACTTATATAACACTTAGAAAAGACAAGATCTATTTCAAGAGAAGGCTGTAAAAGGCTGTAGCGATATTACGACCAAAAATGTTACGTTGGGAATTCCGAGTTTTCGTAAAGACGTAATTTCGAAGCGACACAGAGTAACCCTATTACACCCCGCACCTCAAATAACTTGAATATCCACTGTCTTCCATCCAAGATGACAGGTTCTCCACTGAAAGGGAGTTCATACCTGCCGTGGTTCTCGCGAATAAAGTCTCATAAGGATGAATGCTGGAGCCAAAATAATCTCCCTCTCGAAGTGGATCCAGGACACCAGGAGTTGTTGATTCACAATAACTTCCAGCATCGCCGATTTTGTGAAAAGAAGCCATCAAGACGTCAACGGTATATCCCGCGCCCGTGATCATCGACGTAGCTCCCATCTCGGCATGAGCGGCACTGTGAAGCGTATCGTAGCAGCCGCTAAGTCCAACAAGCTCGCTAGGTCCCCCGAAGATCGAGTGACTTCTTCCTAAGGAAGCATCAAGCAAAAGGCTGATCCCAGTTTGATCCGTGGCCCAGACCATTGATGGAACATAAAATCGTGGCCAGCATTTCGCAGTGATTCCAACAAGCTGCTAAACGATCAGTCTCTGATGGTTATTTGTCCAGGCGGTTGAACTGTTTTGCTAACAAAGATTGAATAGCACACATCGTAGGAAGTAATAACGAAGGAAAATAAGGGAACGCCAAATATTTTACCTTGGCTTTGTGGGTTATCTTTGACAATAGCGTGTCAGACCAGCAGCTACTGCTCCAGTAGGGCATGAACGGACCCCGTACACTAGCATTCAGAAGAATAAAGTAGTCATACTGTTTCCAGATATTGTTGCCGCGAAGAACTTCGCCGTGAGCTCCAAGATCAGAGCAAGTTCCCTCTCGCGTCACAATCTGGACATTTTCTCTTTTCGGTACTTCTCTGAGGGCATCTGTCCTCCCGTTGAAGATGAAAATGAAGTCAGCTGCACGGTGAAGACCAAACTTCACGAAGTATTGTAAATTCTCGCGGGACTTTTCGCTTTCGGTGTATGAGTAGACTATAACAATCCTTGGAGTTTCTGTTGTTGATTCTGTGGTAGAATTTGCTTGAGAGGTTAACTCAGGCCCGGCGATAGAGGGAGAATAAGTGAGTCGGCCTTGAGAGATAAGAACAACCCATATCGCCAATAATGTGAGAACAGGTAGCCATCGGTGATAATTGATCGCTGACAGCATCGTGACCGCTGCGGGAAAAATAACTGAAAACAAAGGACTGTCAAGAGCAGGTTTTGATGAAAAGACCAAGAAAAATTACAAGCTACACGAAGGAATTCACACGCCATTTCACACATCGCTGACTGTTCCCTATTATCCCTGGACAGAAGCATATTTTCTAAGCAAGGGGTGAAAGGGTCAGGTCGTGAAGAATGCAAAGGGTCAGCTCAACTAGCCAAGACCCATCTAAATCCCCCACCAATGATAACCAAGTGGGAATGCTCGCCAAACCCCCGATTGGGTTTTATTACCAATTCCGAGTACGGACCTCTCCGCAAGGTTCGGATAGATCTTCAAGACATCGGCTTTGGGCCTCTGTTTCGCGCTCTAACAGTATGGCCAGCTGCAGCAGCTTTCCCATCGAGTGCGGCATGGCGTCACTACAAACGTGTGCGGAGTATTAGTAGCTAATTGGATATTAACCCGGTCGTTTCTCGCACATTCCCGCAAATCAAAAAATCATGTTACCAGTCGAGTTGGAGAAAATCGGGGATTGTATGTACTGACGCCATGCCGCACTCGATGGGATACGGACACGAGGTTAACGATGAGACATTCGCGTTTTCGCTGCTGAAGTATCCCTCTCAAGGGGACTCCACCAAAACATTGAAATTTCCATTCCGCAGTGTCTCATCCAAGTTGACTGGCTGCCGCTGTGGAAAACCTTGACCTTTCATCTTTAATATCTCATGGAACCTGCATGCCTCACACATGACTATTGATGAAGACCATCACGTGAGCGGTTGACACATATCTGTATTTCGCATTCTCAAACTGTATTGCTGTGTTTGCAGCTCTTCTCTTCTGTCGAGATAGGAAGAAGACCGGTTGGTCTGGTCAAATCTCTCCTCTTATCGTCGTTGCAGTACCCTCGGTAGATTTGATGAGGCTCGGTCGCCAGGGTCCATCCAATCGCAGATCACGCATGCCAAGTTTGGCGATCGCGGGTGAATCTCTGGTCCAATACCGCGGAACCAACGACCTGGCGAATGCAGCTCGCTGCACATCTTTGCCAAATATTGACATCGAACTTAACCCCTTCCCAACGCATTGTTCTGCTTCATGGTATCAGATGAGGTGTTTGAAGAAAGATTCATAGTAAAGTCAAATGGGAGAGTGGCAGTGGGTGAGTGGTTGCAAGAAATATGAGTCGAACTCGTCTTGCGCTGGTCTTGGAAGAGCGGAACAAACGATTCACTGTCACAGCTCGGTTCACTGTGGGGTCTGAGTGCTCTCGTCCAGAGACTCTTTCGTTGATCCAGCGTGTGGTTTACGGCGGTTTCCGCAGTACACCAGAGCGAAGCCATCCCCGAAATACGCCATTGGACTTCAAATTGTCTTACAGTGACGAATCTCATTTTACTGACGAGCTTGGCACTTTGGACTATCTACCAAGACTGGAAGCTGGTCTTGACGTTGACTTATCCGCCACCAGAGATAAGGGTCTAGAGGGGCAGACGGCGGCAGCGGGAGGCGGTAGATGGAGGTTATTGCCGGAGATGTGGGGAAAGGGAGGTAATGCAGGGGACGGCGGGGGTTAGCGATGAGATGCGATGTGATGCGATATGCGCGGGCATTCCTCCAGCGCCACCGGGATGTGGGCGGGACCGGCGCGGGGTCGGAGAGACGGGGCTTGTCGGGCTCAGGGGGAGGAGCGTGGAGTTGTGGTCGAATTAAGGAAGGTAACATCTCGGCGACCGGCTATGCCCGACACTCATAAATATAAGCTTGATTTGGCCAATCCCCATCCAAGCAGACGCGGTGAAGCTCAAGAGCCAAGACTTTAAATCAACGGCCAAGACTTTGAGTGGGAACGATAATACGCGCGAATGAACTCAGCCGTGCTTGGTGCTGGCCAATTAACGGACCTCGATTGGCGCAAAAGGCAAGTCGATAACCAGCCAGTGCTTGGTTTAATCAGAGCGTTGTACGACATACCAACCAAAGCCTGGAAACCGTCCCTCTCTTGGCTCCTTTCACCGTCTTGGCATTTCCTGAACCATCGCAAAAGCCGCGATTTTTCTTGGCAACTTAAGACATGCCGGCCAACCGGCTTATCACGTCAAGCTTTTGGCGGGTGTCGTCAATAGAAGCGCATGCGACCTGACAAACTGAGCAGGTGCCCTCAACTTGCCCATGAGTCGACTCCTCATCTATGGAGCACAGGAGCCACCTGCACCCGCAAAAAGAATTGCTGCATCTGATCCAGTTTGCGTACCACAAGACCGTCCGTTGCAGTGTGCTAAACCTTCGGTCTGATCCGTTTTGGGAAGGTTGAAAGTCGAAATGCTTTGAAGTCACGATATGTCTCGCCAGCATGTGAGGTTCAAGATGGGAACGGTCAAATGGTTATATAAACTGCCATGAAGCCAGCCATCAAGGTGTCTTCTATCCTCATCCTCATCCCAGTCCTCTCAAGTCAGGTTCCCCCCAATCAGGTGTCCGGTCCCCCCTCCAAGATGCAGTTCAAGACTCTTGTTCTCTCCGCTCTCGCGGTCGCCTCCGGCGCCTTCGCTCAGCGCTCTTGCGGCACCCCGTCTCCCTCTGAGGAGCAGATCGAGGTTGCTGAGCGTTTGATGCTCAAGGAGGAGAACGCCCGCGTCGCTGGCAACTCCAGTCGTCTGGCTCCCATCAACGTCAACGTCTACTGGCACGTCATTGCCAGGTCCCAGACTGTCGCCAATGGGTACCTTACCCAGGCTACCCTGGACGAGCAGCTCGACGTCCTGAACACGGCCTTCGCCCCCCACGATGTCCAGTTCTCTCAAGCCGGTGCCGACTGGACTATCAACACCCAGTGGGCTTCTGACTCGGCCGAGCTGACCATGAAGCGCTCGCTCCGCAAGGGCACCTACGCCGACCTGAACGTCTACTTCATTCCTGGTACCCCCTACCTCGGATACGCCTACTTCCCCCAGACCGTTTCTACCGGCTCCTCCGCTTTCTACTACGATGGTGTCGTCATCCGCTCCTCTGCTGTTCCCGGAGGTAGCTTGGCCCAGTACAACCTTGGCCACACCGCCACCCACGAGATTGGCCACTGGCTTGGACGTAAGTGAACCACGCTAACACATGCAAATCGAAAGATGACCACTTGGCTTACACGCATGGCAGTCTACCACACCTTCGAGGGCTACCAGTGCGGTGGTAACGGCGACTACGTTTCTGACACCCCCTTCGAGTCTGAGGAGGCCTACAACTGCGAGATTGGCCGTGACACCTGCCCCACCCTTGCCGGCACTGACCCCGTCACCAACTACATGGACTACTCTGACGAGTAAGTATACCTCTCTGCGTGTATGCATGTAGAGTATGCTAATTCCCCTCACAGCGACTGCTTCACCCACTTCACTGATGGTCAGGAGACTCGCATGCACTCCTACTGGGACACCTACCGCGCTTCTTACCAGTAAGCGCGTGAATGTTGGAACAATGCTCGCTTTTGTCAACACTCTGAGCATACTAATCAAATGTCGCAAGTACAAAACTACAGAAACCTAGTTCTTGTACAGTGCTAAGACCACGACTAGAGGATGGGTACTGGGGACGTAATATGTAATTAGCTAGCGAAGCATAATCTAGTTGCATCGACCAAAGTCTGACTTGGCTCACCTTTGTATACTTCCATCGGTCGCTAATTGCTGGTGCTTGAGACAATGACGACGACAGCCACGTTAGCACCGGCAACTGCAGAGAGAGCAAAGGTTCAATTCGAGACATACCTCTGAAAATGGACATGCTCTACGTTTCGAGACGTAAACAAATTAACGTTTTGCCAACTCAGACACATTAATGCTTTACGAAAGCAGGTACTACAACAGCTGATGTGTGGATAGTTGTGGGTGTCGCGTTCGTTTGTGGCATTACCAAGCTACGTGAACGAATCCGGATGCGGTCTGTGTACGTCAATATCTCATCATCCCCTGGCTGTTCGAGAGCTGCCAATAAAGTGAAACGTCATCGATCCAATTGATGATCGCCGAGAAAAAGTGTGTAAATTTGCGCCATGAAAGTTTGAGTTGACACCGAAGATTTATGTATAACGCCGCAATATCAGTGGCTATTCTGCGAAGCTGACTTCACTCTAAATAAGTTCAAGATCTGCGCACATCCCTTGTGAAGCCAGATGGATCTTGATGCTCTGCGTCTGGACATGCTTTTGATAGTTCTTTCCATCATCAACCAGATGATAACAGGCAGTACGCCACCTGGAGTTGGGACCACCATCAAGCCATCGACGTCAAATACCCTCGGATCTAGATCTCCCATCTTCGTGTTTATGTCAAACCCAAGATCAATGACTAACTCTACTCCTGGCCCAAGCATTTCAGGCTGGATAATGCCGCCTTTGTTGAGCTCTGTCATGACAATAACTCCGTCTCTGTTAACAAGCTTCGCTTCCTCTGGTGTCTTGAACATCTCAATACAGGGATATCGTTTTTTGAGCTCGGCCTTGAAACCGGGAGTGATAATGTTGGTGCCCCCAAGAAGCACAATAGATAAGTCGAGCATGTCGGCTTTGCGATAAGAAGCGAGCAGACGAACTACGCCATCCACAGCAATGTTGCTAGGCTGTCCTTGAAGACGCTCTTCAATATGTTTCCGTCTACTGATACTGCCCATAACGTCCGTTTCAGAGATCTGAATCGGCAGTGGACGCTGAACCAGAATATCGTGAGTCTGAGAACATTTATTCAGCGTGGAAATCAGATGGAGAACTCCATCTGTAGATGCATTTGGTGCCAGTTCGTACGGAATGAAGTCGATGCCGGCCTAAGACACCTGAATGAGTTTTCGCCATAGTCGGAGATTGGATTCCATCTAGCCATGACATACCTTGGCCGCCACTCCTGCCTTAATGCGGAGATACTCGTCGGCATCTACACCAGTGTTGAAATACACTACCGCGAGAGTTGGCTTGATGCCATCTATACTCTTGCTGTTTCTGATACACCATGACTCCAAAAGCCCAATCACTGGCGCTCCTTTGAGGAATAGAGCTTGGCAGACGTGACTGTATATAACAGAGCCGCACTTGTCGCTCACGTAGACCGCTCCAAAATCGCTTGATGTCATGATGAGCATACCGCGATACCTGGAAAAGGACCAATATTGACTGAGCAAGTAGCTTTCATACAATAAAGTAAAACGCGGCGAGCTGCTGATTTTTGTACCCCAATGTGGATTCGAGAAGACGGTGAAGGCGATTTCTGAAGTTGCCAGTGCTTGTTGAATTAGTGTCTCATATTCTCCATGACAACATGTCAACACATTGTCACAGGCAAGGATCGACACCAACACCTTTTTTGTGGAACGCAACCAACCTGATGACCTGGGGTCTAAGTAGGTTGACTCGACAACTAGAAACGAAGGTGCTCTAGAAGGTCCCGTTGAACAAAATAAACTTGAAGTCTGTCGTCGGGAGAAAATTCAGGGAAAGGCTGCGAACAACCGAGATGATAAACGCAGGCTTCAAGAATTGTTCACATTCCAGCCGCAAAGCCCCCATCCCATTTTGTCTCCCACTATTGCAGTGATTTAGCAGACATCGAGCATGATAAGATGAATATAACTTCACAATACCAAGCTATCTTAGGCTTCTAACAGCCGCGCCGCATGAAAGGTTGCCATCAATATCATGGGTTTGTCAATTGCCACTCAATTACTTCAACCTTGGCCAGACCTAGATATTATGCTGGACGAAAGCCAACGAGCAAGATACTGGCTCGTTCATCCCAAGGACGACATCATATTTGATGCAGATCTACCTCACCCACTCCTTCGACTTTTCCCAAAGCAAGCTAGCTTTCGACACACTATACGCATGCTCGCCATATCCCGGGCTGTACAGTCCTTTTGATTGTTCCTATGCACCGATTATCTGGCAGTCCTCAAGGTATCGCCCGCCTTTCCCTTCCAATGCCGCAGCAGTCGCGGCCCAAACCGAGGTGGAGGCACCTTGAGACGGTGTTTTGTAGATTTTGGATAAGTAATCGTCTTGCTTCAGACCCTTTTGCTGCTCGTCAGACATATGTCTTGTCAGATCCGTGAGGACGGCGCCGGGTTGCACGCTCCAAGCGTGTATCCCTTGTGCGCCATACCGGCGCTCGATCTCATTCGCAGTCCAAAGGTTGGCTGTCTTGCTCTTAGCATACGCAGCCATGGCATCATAGTGCCCATCAAAATTGATGTTGTCGAAACGAACTTCTCCGAAGCGATGAGCAATTGAAGCCAGGATGACAACTCGAGAAGCAAACTCCTGTGTAACCCCTGCAAGCAATGCAGGACGAAGCAGTTCAAAAAGAAGAAAGTGTGCCAGATGGTTGGTACCGAACTGTGTCTCAAAGCCATCCTGCGTTCGGCCTTCCGGAGGGGTCATGACTCCCGCATTACATATGAGGATGTTGAGCGGCACTTTGAGAGACAAGAAGACCTCAGAACATTTGCGTACACTAGCAAATGAAGCAAGATCGAGTTCCAAAAGGTGAACACGCGGACTGGAGACAAGGGTGTCACCCAGAGCAGCCTTGGCCTTCGAGATGTCGCGGGCGGTCAGGTAAAGGGAAGCGCCAGTGAGAAAGAGAGCCTTTGCTGTGTCGATGCCAATACCAGCGGAGCACCCTGTGACGAACGCTGTTCGATTGAACAGTTTGTCAATCAGGCCCTCATCGCGAATGATTTGGTCTGCGTCTGGGCGGTTGTCTCCTGGACCGCTAGGATTGGCGTGAACTGCGACATAGCGATCCGCCATACTCAAGGCATGTAGTGTCCAAAGAAAAAGATAAGGAATGAAGATGTACGGCTAAAAGTTGGCAGGTCCGAGGTCAGATTTCCCTATAAATAACCCCTCAGCATGAACATCCATGGCGAGGCCCGCATCTCCAGTGGGGACGATAATCTTTCTTCCCTTCTAACTTTTCTTCTTCGCAGTTTGCCGCCTGGAGGCGCACCTCAATACCCCAGCACAAAAAAGCCAAAAGTATGACCCAAAATAAATTGCTAGACTTGATATGTTTTACAAAGATTGGTACATGGAAGATGGAACCATCGACGGACGAATTTGAAATCCCGACCTCTGTTCACGGACTTTGGCGGGTTTTCCCCGGCTAGCTGACTTCAAGTGTCAGCAGCATTCGTAAAGTCCGATTCGCCCGTAACGGAAAGCCCAAATAGGAAGATATTCGCGCGAATAACCATTCCACACACGGTGATGCGAACGTATAACACACGAGATGGTAAGGCAATATTGAGCTTTTGTTCTGTCGGGTCTCGCCCGAGCCAATGTCGATGGCAGAGCACCGGAATTTGCGTCCCGTTGGGGTCTCATCAGTCCGAATGAGAAGCTTATATCGCCGTTGCCTACCCGCAGTTGGCGATAGTATCTCAATCACACCAAAGAGATATATGGTAAATCATGCAGTAGTCCTCTTGACACAAGTTCATGAATGATCCTTCTGAGGTAATGAGTTTCAGGTGCCTTGCAGCTGGTCTGAAAGTCTCGCAACGAACATGACAAAAAGGCTGACCTGGTTTGTCACATTCCATCATCACAGAAATTAGGCTTCAACTCTCTTTAAGCTTTAAGGAAGACACCCATTAATTAAAGAGATCCAATCAATGATGCTTTAGTGTATATTTGCTGTTCACTTATCTTACAAGAGAGTATGTTAAAGATCGAGTTAGGGAGCCTATTAACGTCCTTAGGTGTTTGGGAGCTCTCGTTTGCAACATAAAGTATATAAAAGTGGGATAAAAGTCTGAGGCGATGATCGTTTGTATATGGACAAGATCGGCACTCAGCTCAAGCTGACTCTCAGAAAGCAGTTATCGAGATAGTAAAGCCGTCTATTTCAACTGAGTTGATGCTAACGATGAGCTTATATTCCTCCAGGTAGCGGCATTATAAGCGAAATGACCCTCAAGCTAGAAGAGTTAACCTAGTTGCATGATATGTTAATGCACGCGAGCTCCAGTTGTGAATAGTGTCTTAGAATAAAACCATGCGATAGTAGATATAAAGATACACTAGGACTTCAATATTTTGAGACGTCAGCAGACTAAGACCTTTATAGAGGCATCCTTTTAGTCTTTAGGAAAACTCTATAAATTAGATATTGCAACCAGACTAAGATATTAGGAAGACTCATTTGCTAGGGATCCTCGCAACATTCACGCCTTAACATCTTAAGTCCTAGAAAGTCGAGGAAAGAGATATAGTAATATGAATCTATATATATAGCATCAAAATGTCACATAGAAGAGGATAGTAGTTAAAATATGGTGGGAGTAGTCACCGCATTATGTCTATCTTTAGTTGTTATGTGGTAAGTAGCTAACTAACAGAAGACGACTGCGTTTCCTCTACAGATGCAGGCTATACTGTAAATAAGGTAGGTACTGATTAAGTATATAGATGTGACCGGCGAAGAAACTCGGGGTTCCGCCAGAAGATTTAGATCCGCTCAAGCACTGGTCTTTTGAGTTGTTCGCATTAGAAGGAACCATCGGGAGAGATTTCGGCTTCCATCGTCATTTACGCATGCTTTCACTGAAACTAAACCAATGTATGAAAAGAATCATGACATGGATACTGATTACTAAAAACAGAATAGAAAATCTTATTAAGCAAGCCTTCTTACCTAGGGAGATCGTTAAAGCAGAGGTCTAAGATAAGCGTTACGCTATAATAAGCTAGAATAGCAAGCTTATACTATTGCACATTTAGGATGATGGAATTAATCAGACGTAATAGTGATAATGCGGATGTGCCTTATGGAAAAGGCTTAGCCAGGTGTGTAAGCGGCTTTCAGTACGACTTAAAAAGTTCATATCAGCATAAAAAAGATTTAACATAGATATTTTCAAGAGAACCATATAAGCCTTAAAAGGAACCTTAGTATTACAACCTATAAGTAAGGATAATAGTTAACTAACCTACTTAGGTATTAGGTAGCTAAGATAGGATATTTATACTATAAGATTATAGGGATAATAGGGACTTACTTAGTATAGAAAAACTATAGTATAAGTTACGTAATAATAAGATAAGACTAAGTAAGTAGTATAAAGTATTAAGTATTTAATAGGAGTTACTAAGTACTTACTAGTAATTACTAAATACTTAATAGGAGTTATTAAACGTTTATTAATAATTACTAAGTACTTATTAATACTTAGTTAGTAATTAATAAGAAAATAAAGATTACTATTTTAAACTTATATATAGAATAACTTAAGCTTTACTTAAAGTTAAACTCTTATAGCTCTTTAGTAATTAACTTAGTATTTATCTTTAAGATACTTTTAGCTTACTTTTACTATAAATTACTTATTAAGTTTAAGACTAATTACTTTAGCCTCTAAAAGATTAATCTACTATAGCTTATAACTTCTAATAATAACTATAACCTTATTATACTATTAGAACGTATTAATCCTTAACTTCTATTAGTAGACCTTACTATTAAATAACTAACTATAATACTTTAATTACTCCTATTTAGTAAGTTAACTATTAATACTTACTAATAGTAAAACGATAAGTATATCTTCTTACGTTTTAGCTAAATCTCCTACCTTAAGATCTTTATCTTCTTTATATAACTAGCCTTAAAGCTTAGCGTAGAAACTTACTAATATTAAAGATTATAATATACTAAACCTTAAGTATAACTCTAATAGAGAAGGTTCCTTTACTAAAAAAAGATATAAAAAACTTTAATATATTATCTAGAAATAAAATACTAAATCTAAAGAGATATAAACCTTTATTAATAAAAGTAAGTAAACTATAAATAGCTTTAATAAATAACTTTAGAACGCTAGATAAACGTATAAGAAACTTAAAAAGATATTAAGGGTAATACTAACTTTAAAAAGGTCTAAGAACTTTAATAAGAACTTAATACCTTCTAAGCTACTACTAATATTATTACTACTTTTATTAGAGGACGATAAAAGCTTAAACTTAGTACCCCTATTACTTATAATAATACCCCTAGATAACTTAAGTTATTCTTAATCTAAATTAAAAACTACTAAAACTTCTACTATAGTAACTTTACTAATTAAATTAAAAAAGTAGTTTATATAGCTACTTACTTTTATAGAAAAGCCCTTAAGTAGTTTAAACTTATCTAAGAAGAATTTCTTAAATATAAAATACTAAATAAGTACTTTACTAAGACCTATAATATTTATAGTAACTTCTAAGGATTTAAAGACGCCTTATACTCCTTCTTCTAAAACCTTAATAAAAAATAATAAACTAAATATAAGTTAGCTTAGCTTAGATAGACTAAGTCTACTAAAGAATATACTACTATATTTAGATAACTTAGTATCTAACTTAACTTTACTAAAGAAACTAAGATCTTTATATTCTACTAAAGACTTAAAAATAAAGTTAAGGATAAGATTATTAAGATTAACTACTTTAAAAACTTCTTTTAGTATACTAACTTTACTATTAAGATTAATAATTAACTTTTTAAACGTTATAAAGAAAAAAGCAAAAAACGATAAGGACTAAACTCTAGATATAAGTACTAATAGTAACCTTAGTAGAAATTTAACTACTAGTAGAATAATAATAAACCTTATAATAATTAGAGTAATATATAATAAAGTACTACTAATAGATAATATAGTAGACCTATAGATCTTAGTATAATAACTAAGCTTAATAATAAGAAACCTTAGAACCTTAAGTATTATAACTATAATAAGTAAAGATATATTACTAAGGATTATAAGTAACCTAAGAAGCTCCCCTAGAAACTTATAACTAAGTAACCTTAATAAGTTAATATAATTATAAAAGTACTATATATATTATAACTTTAAACTAAATATTATAATAATAATTACTAAATCTACTTTAAAGATAAAGAAATATTAGGATACTATCTAAAGGATAGTAATCTAAGACGATCTAGATATAATATAACTATTTTAAATCTTTATCCTAAAACCTTAGTAATAATACGTACTAGGAATAATAAGATTATAAGAAAATTAACTAAATAGTTTAATAAAATACTATAGATTTAATAGTTTAAACCTATTAGTACCTCTTCTATTATATAAGACTAAAAACTTAATAAATAAATTATAAAAGAATTTAAAGAAGAACTGAAGTATTAATATAACTTCTTAATAGAGTAATAACTCCTTAGTATAACTAGTAACTAGACTTTTAAAGAAAGTAAAAGTTTATTTTATAACTTAGATAAACTTTATAATATTATTTACTAATATATTTAGATAGAGGTTATTTATAGGTTTATTCTTAGTATAGATAACTCTAATTTTAAAGAAGAATTTAACGATAAAAGAAATAGAATTAAGTAATTCCTAAAGTATTAGGAAATTAATATACTTTAAAATAAGTAATAATACTACTTCTATAGTACTTTAGTAAACTAATAAAATAGAAACTATACTTCTTAGCTACATATAGAAAACTACTTAGCTTTAAGAAGTAACTACTAACTTAATTAAACCTTCTTTTAATTTTAGTATTTCTATAATAAATATAAAAAATATATAAGAGAAAAGTATAATTACTAGTTCTACTTTAAAAGATATAATAATAAGCCTATCTATAAGATTTACTTAATATCTACTATAATTAAATAAACTATAATATTATTTAAAGATACCTTTATAGTTTTTAAACCTAGCTTTTAGTTTCTTATAAGATATTAATATAATAATAATATAAAGTAGGATAAATACTAATAAAATAAGTACTAAGTATATTACTAAGAAAAAGTATACGCCTAGAGAATTATAAGAAATAGACCTAAACCTCTATAAGTTAAGACCTATAAGAATAACTTCTTAAAAGTATAATAGGAAAAAAAATAGATTACTTATTCTAAATAACTAAAGTAGTTAAAAAACTAAACTTACTTACTAATAGTAAATTATAATAAGTAACTAGGAAAAGATCTATTTACTAAATATTATAAAGATATAAGAGTAATATAGAACTTAAAGTTATTATTAATAAATAAATAATACTTATACTAATTAATAGTAAAACTAAAGTAAATTTTATTACTTCTTAAACTATTAATAAGCTAGAAATATAATAAAGAGGAAAAGAATAACTATACTTTCTATATATAGTAAAAAGAGAAGAATTTAAGTATAAAGGAGGTATTATTTATAATAAGACTATACTCCTTAAGATAAGCTATTTAGATTAAAAAGAAAAAATCTAATTTAATATTACTAATATAAGAATATTTAATATAGTATTAAAATTACTTTAGTTATAAATAAATAACTTATAGATAAATTAAAGTAATAGCTAACGTTATTAAGATTATAATAATTTAATCCCTAAGTAGCTCTATTAGAATTAAACTTTAAATAAGTTAATATAGTTAGGAATAGTAAAGTAATACCTCTATTACTTTAAAATAAAAGAAACTATATTATAACTACTAAAAATAATAGATTTAAAATAAAAGAATAATCTACTTCTATCTATCCTAGAAGAATATTAAGTTTATAAGAAACTTTTTATAGCTAAACTAGAGGCTAAACTATTTAAATATACTAGTTTTAACTATAAGATTCTTCTTAAAAAAGGAAAAGAACTACGTTTTAATAAGATCTATAAACTTAACTAAATAGAAATAGAGGCTTTAGATAAATAACTTAATAAAAACCTTAAAAAAAGTTATATTAAACCTTTAACTTCACTAGTAAGAAGCTTAATCTTATTTATATTAAAAAAGAATAGAAAATTATAACTATATATTAACTACTATATACTTAATAAAATAATAATTAAGAATTACTACTTATTACTACTTATTAATAAAATAGAAAAACTCCTCTATAGAGCTAACTAGTTTATAGCTTTTAACCTTAGAAGTATTTATAACTTAATTAAAATAGAATAAAGAGAAGAATAGAAAACTACTTTTAGAATATATAAAAGATATTTTAAATACCTTATTATACTTTTTAGTCTTACTAATACTCTTATAATATTCTAAAATATAATTAATATAGTTTTATAAGATATATTAAAATATATATAGTTATCTATCTAGATAATATTCTTATTTTCTTAATAATATTTAAGAAATTTAAAGAAGATATTTACTATATCTTATAAGCTTTTTAGAAAGCTAAGCTTCTAGTTAAACCTAAGAAAAGCAAATTTTATATATAAAAGGTTAAATACTTTAGATTTACTATTACCCCTAGAGAAGTTTAAATATTAGAAAATAAGGTTAAAGCTATTAAGAAATAGCTAATACCTAAGAACTTTAAAGAAGTCTAAAGATTCTTAGGTTTTATTAACTTCTACTAAAAATTTATAAAAAACTATAATAAGATTAATATAACCCTCACTAACTTTAACTATAAAAATATCTTATTTATATAAGAAGAACCTTAGTAAATAGCTTTTTAGAAAATTAAAGACCTTATTAGTAGTAAACTAGTCCTAATAATACTAGATCCTACTAAATAATTTAAAGTAGAACTAGATTCCTTAGACTATACCCTTAGAGTATAACTATTATAATAAGACTTAGAAGGATAACTATATCTTTATACTTCCTTCTCTTATAAGCTCTATAAACTTAAGCTAAACTATTAGATCTATAATAAAGAACTTATAGTAATTATTAAAGCTTTTAAGGAATAAAGACTAAAACTCTTAAGAACTATCTATAAAGTATTTATATACTTAGACTATAAGAGCCTCTTATACTTTATAATATCTAAAGTATTAAATAAATAATAAGTTAGATAGTTAAAATTCCTATTAGAATTTAACTTCTAAATTATCTATTATAAAGGATTAAATAATAGTAAAGCTAACGTTCTTAGCTAATAATTAGACTATAATATCTTAATAACTAAAGAAACCTAAGTAATTCTTAAAAGAAATAATAATAAAAACCTAATACTAGCTACTAAACTCTTAATAATAATTAAACGATCTAATACTAACTTACTTAGTAAACTAAACGATAAAGTACTTATAAAGTTCTATACTTATCCTATATATAGTTACTAAGGAATTATAAAAACCTAGAAATAACTATAATAATAATATAGAGAAAAGGTTACTAGAGAATATATAGTAAAAATAATTAAGGATTATAAAGTCTATTTTAAAAGTAAACCTACTTAATATTAACCTTATAGTATACTATAACCTTTACTTATACTATAAACTACTTAGTAATCTATATTACTTAACTTTATTATTAAGTTACTAAAGTCTTAAGAACCTCTTATAGGAGTATACTATAATAGCATTCTTATTATTATAAACTAACTTATAAAGTATGCTTACTTTATCTTATATAAAGAAGTAAGTAACGCTAAAGAATATACTTATATATTTCTTAAATATATTATTATTAACTATAGGATACTTAAAGAAATTATATTAGATAGAGATAAGATCTTTACCTCTAACTTTTAGAAATTAATTATATTATACCTTAATATTAGATAATTAATATCTACTATATTCTATCTATAAACTAATAGATAAATAGAATAAATTAACTAAATCCTTAAAACTTATTTCTATATTTATATTAATTATAACTAAGATAACTAAGTAGTATTACTACTAATAGCTTAGTTTACTTATAATAGCGTAATAAAAGAAAGTACTAAGGAATCCTCTTTCTATTTTAACTATAGATTTAAACTAATAGTATATAGAGAACCCTAACTAAACTTAGAAGTAGTTAAAGCTATTACTTTAATATAATAAATTAAAGATATCTAAGATAATATATATAAAGAACTTAAATTTATATAATAAAAAATAATTAAGTTTAGTAATAAACGAAGGATTAAGGGATTAACTTTAAAAGAGGGAGATAGTATCTACTTTATATAGTGAAATATTAAAATAAGATAACTAAATAATAAACTTAACTATAAAAAACTTAAATTTTTTAAAATCTTATAAGTAATTTCACTAGTTAATTATAAACTTAAACTCCTAAAAACTATAAAGTGCTACTTAGTATTCTATATTTTACTTCTTAAACTAGTATTATAAAGATTATAGATAAATAATATTATTATTCTAGAAGATAATAAGCTAGAATATAAGGTAAAACGTATTATTAACTACTTTAAAGAACTAAATAGATACTAATACCTTATTAAATAGAAAGGATATAGTTATAAAGATAATACCTAAGAACCTACTAAGAATATTACTAATATAATGGATAAACTCTTACTCTACTAATAATAATACTAAGAATAGGAATTAATATTAATACTAACTTTACTAATACTAGAAAATAATATAAACTACTAGTAAATTAGATACCTATATAAGTAAATTAGACTACTTATAGAAGTAGATTAACTATAATAAGGAAAACTATTTATTTACTTAGAAATACTAAAGTATAACTAAGATTTCCTAGATAAAAAGTTTAGAGTATTTAGATTCTAATCTAAGATTAAATCTAAATCTATTATACTAAAACTACTTATAGATTATACTTCTTAGATTATAGAAGATTCTAAAAGAGGAACTTTAGATAATTTACCCTCTTTAGAGATTACTAATATCTCTTTATAACCTTTTTTAAAAACTAATTATTTTACTTTATAAATATAATCTAATTTTATTAATACTTTATTTACTTTAGCTTATATTTTTTAAAGAGCTTCTATTTTTTTATAAAATAGCTCCTCTATTTCTTCTTCTTTATTATTAAAATAATAAGATTTTACTATTAACTATTCTACTACTACTAGTTAATAAAAGAAAAGGAGTTAGAATTAGTAAACCTATACTAATAAATCATATTATTAGAAGTATTATAAGAGCAATAAGTACTCCCTATAGTAATATACTCCTTATAAACTAAGGAACCTAGTAATATCTTATAATAAAGCCTCTTAGAACGATAGTAATAATAAAGTATAACTTTAAAACTATTTTTAGTAATATTAAGAGAATAATAGTAGTAATAAAGAGTAGAAATTATAAGATTATTAGAAATATAACCTAATATAATATTAGTATTATAAGTAAATTAGGAAGTATAATTAATAAATCCCTAACTTAAAACTAATAACTTACTTATATTAAGTCTTAAGGATAAGACTTTTAGAAAGGGGACTTAATATTATAACTTATAAGTAAGGATAATAGTTAACTCACCTATTTAGGTATTAAGTAGCTAAGATAAGATATTTATACTATAAGATTATAAGGATAATAAGGACTTACTTAGTATAGAAGAACTATAATATAAGTTATATAATAATAAAATAAGACTAAGTAAGTAGTATAAAATACTAAATATTTAGTAGGAGTTACTAAGCGTTTACTAGTAATTACTAAATATTTACTAGGAGTTACTAAGTACTTATTAGCGATTACTAAGTATTTATTAATACCTAGTTAGTAATTAGTAAAAAGATAAAGATTACTATCTTAGACTTATATATAGAGTAACTTAAGTTTTATTTAAAGTTAAACTCTTATAGCTTTTTAGTAATTAACTTAGTATTTATCTTTAAGATACTTTTAGCTTACTTTTACTATAAATTACTTATTAAGTTTAGGACTAATTACTTTAACTTCTAAAAGACTAATCTACTATAGCTTATAGCCTCTAATAATAACTATAACTTTATTATACTATTAGAATATATTAATCCCTAACTTCTATTAGCAGACCCTACTGTTAGATAGCTGACTGTAACACTTAGCAGCTGCAGAATAACGCTCACGTAAAGGTAGTAGCATCTAAAGGAGACGTTCATCCTATGTTGATTTAGGTTCTAATCATATTATAAACTAACAGTTTAGCTATTCTAGGCATTATTTCTCTCAAATTTGCCTATTACACCTAGAAGACATAATTCCAAGCTGGCTGGTGATGCTTATATCCCTTTTCCGTTATGCTGCTAGCTGGTGATAGACCAGGCTGAGGTCTTTGGTATGTAGTAACTGTCGTAAGGCTTAACTCCGGTAGTGAGAGGGTAGTCGCCCGGTTCGGAGGTAATTTCAACCTCTCTCGTGACCCATATTCGGCTGAGGGCCCGTTGTGTAACTGGCCAGACGATAGGTATGGACGCACAAACCGTAGCCAGGTTCACCTCAACCGTTGCTAGCACAGCAGGGACACAGGCGTACCAAGACGGATCCACCCGCGGGTAGGTTCCGGCCTCTGTGTTCTGGATTGACACGAGGCGACTAACCCCAATAGCAACAACACTGTTAACGAATAAGGTCAGTAACCCCACAATAATGTCTGAATAGTCTGTTGGAGCGCTTACATATCACCTAGAATGAAAAGTGAGACAACTCCATAGACGGACCTTTTCCGAATGCCGTTTCCCCACGCGAATGGTAGTGGCAACCCACAAACTACCATGTCGAGAACCATGTTAGTCGCTACATGGCTGATGTATGTTCTTTTGTAGACACCCAAGTCGTCCGACCCGAATCCCCATCGGCCCGTGGCCGGTTTTGTCAGTTCCCACTGTGCCGAAACGGGATTGCATGGAAACCAAGCGATGACGGAGTATGCAGTGCCCCACATCGCTGTGAAGATGAGCATTACCATGCTGATTCGATATGATAGTGAACCATGGTCAAACATCGTGAGATACTGACAAAATAGAGCCAGCTTGATGAAGGTTGTCGCCATGCAATACGCAGCGTTGCAAATGTAAAAGGTCTATCGGCAAGTTAGCGCTTCAAATTCTACACCAATAGAGAGACATCCAGGAAGCTTGCCTTAATGAATGCCTCAGTGCCAGTTAATCCAAGAGTAGCATAGTGCTTGCCCAATCCGTTTGAGAGGGCTTACATAGACACGGTCAGAATGCGTGCTTTCTTCGTGATCAACAACCAATGCCCCTACCTATACATGTTGATATGGATAATAAGGTGGTGGTAACCTGGATGGAAGAGAGAGCTTAGCATTTTGACCCTTAGAGTCCGTTCGGCTGGGAATTGACAACATACCAAGACCATAATCAGCAATGCATCGTCCCAGCCGGGGCGGCGAACGACGAAAAAACGGATGTACAGCCGTCCAATGCCACAAACATAGGCGAGGATCTGAGGACGTCGTCAGCATTGTGGTTCATTTCTGAGCAATGCCTGAAAATCGCGCATTGTATGTTGAAAGAACGACAACATATCGAGTGGCGTACCAGAAAAACAATAATAATGGCTAGCGCTGCCGGTCGCTGATTGAGCGCAGGGATTGCTTCATCGAGGTCGACCATTGTTAAGTGCACATGTCACAGAGATGAAAGAGGATTGTGGATCGAAGAACTTTGGTACAATGACCGACGAATCCGCTTGGTCTGAGGAGAACGTGTGTCGTATGCGTGCCGAGCCTTATCCCAGCAGACACGTTGCCTGGGTACAGCTGGGTAGGAACGTTCAGGGGACACTGTTTCTTTTATCTGGCCCACAGGAATTGAGATACGGTTCTTTAAACCCCTGTTCATAGCACCAAACTGCCGGGATCTGAAACTCAAATATTTGTTTCGAGAACTTCCCCATGAACGTTAATCTTAAAAGGGTGGGATTGTCTTGCCCATTGGAGTTTGTTTCGTTTCAAGACTGGGTTTGTTATGCGGCGCTGGACGCACGGAACAGCTCGCGAACTACCGCAGTGCTCGCAGTTGGCCCCAGTGGTCCGTAAAACTCTCTCAGTACCCATTACCTTTGCTCAGGCAATTGCAAGAAAACAACGTTGCACAACGCGGCAATGCCATTCCTGCTGAAATGAATTGGATGGGTCTGTTTGAGTACGGTTCGATGTATGTTCTTCTGATTCTGAGGTAATACGTCTGGCTCGCGCACAATCTCCTTCTGGCTGTCTCTAATGCTAACCTTTTGGGCAAAGACCAGCAGTTACAAGAGCGTCTCTGAGTAGAAGATGATCTGCTGGCTCGTCTCCCCTCGGGCTTTGACCAGAGACAACCTTAATTTGACCTGATTATATAATCAACCCGAGCAGTATTAGTGATCTGGAAGTTCTCAGAAGACAGCCCTTGCCTGATTCGAACAATTGGGCATCCTTTATCACTCCGTCCAGTGGAATCTGCGTCTGCTTCATCCCTTTAAAACAAGATCGTTGAGTTAAAAGGTCGTGGGTTATTATGCGTAGTTCTTAAGTATTGGGCGGAAAGCAATATGTTGATAGAGGAGGAATTCACTCAGAGCGGCTTGTAACCCTTTGATGAGCGTCGTCATGGCCTTCACATGATATACGAGAGTATGCAAGCGAAGCCTTCATGTGAGGTCTATTTGCCTGTTTTATGTGACCATGCCGAGGGATACTTACGAAGCGATTCGCACTTAAAAACCTAATGATGGTGTTATTATTTAGCAGCCGTTAATATTGTAGATTTCTCGGGTTAGATGTCCAAAATGGAACGGGGAATCTTTTATGTCTCGGCTTCGATGCAGCTGTGGTGGATGCTTAAGGTTGGCGGCAGTCATGCTCCCCCAATTACATATTAGAGGTGACCCCTGACCCCTTCTTTATTAAGCATACCAGTCTTTTGTGTAATAACAATCATGGTTTGGATTTAATTCTCTCCGTCTATGTCTTTAATATCTTTCACAATAGGCAAGTGAGGTTTCTCGTACAAACTACTATATGGTAAGGTATGATGGCAGCACACGTTTGGCAAGTGTTACGACCTGTAAACAAGGATAACAGCTGAACGACCCACTTAGGCGTCGGGCGGCTAGGATAGGACATTTGTACTGTAGGATCATAGGAATAGCAGGGACTTACTTAGTATGGAAGAACTATAGTATAAGTCACGTGATGATAAGATAAGGAAACGATTAGTGGAGTATAGGAAAGGACGCTTAGTGATTAGTTGGCCTAGCTAACTGATCGCGATCACCTATGCATATAGGTAATCACTTAGAAGTAGATAAAGACTACTGTTTAAGACTTATATATAGAGTGACCTTAAGCTTAGCTTATAGTTATACTTCTATAGCTCTTTAGCAATCAACTTAGTATTTATCCTTAGGATACTTTTAGCTTACTTTTACTGCGAATTACTTATTAAGTTTAAGACTAATCACTTTAGCCTCTAAAAGACCTAATCTACTATTAGCTATAACCTACAACCTAGACTATAACCCTAGTATACTATTATTATGTGTTAATCCCTAACTTCTATTAGCAGACCTTACTATTAGATAGCTAACTATAACATTTTGATTGCTCTTATTTAGTAAGTTAACTATTAAAGCCTACTAATAGTATAGATAAGAATATCTTTATATGCTTCTACTAAGTTACTTACCTTAGGAAGCTCCTCTTCTTTACAACAGCTTACTAAAAGCTTAGCTAAGGAACTTAAAGGAGCCTTAATAGTAGTAGACTTAGATAATAAAGTCACCCTCAAAAAGGAAACCTACGATAGACTTTAAGCCTAAGTTAAGAAAGGAGACAATAATATCGCTAAAGTATAGACTATATATAATGAAACCGCTAATAAGCTCTAAGGCTTTAAGCAGATAATCTAAGAACTTAGTAATAGACTTTAAAGACTTATAGACCTTAAAAATAGTATTGCTCGCCTAAGAGGATAAGGTAATAATCCTCTTATATAGGAACTTTAAAACGAGGTTAACACCCTTTAGGCTGCTGCTAATATTATTACTACCCCTATAGGAGGAAGATAGAAACTTAAACTTAGCAGCTCTATCACCTATAATAGCACCTAAGGATAACTTAAGTTATTTTTAATCTAGATCTAGACTTATTAGAATTTTCACTATAGCAACTTTACTAATCAGATAGAGAAGGTTATCTATGCAGCTACTTACCTTTATAGATAAGCCTTTAAGTAGTTTAAACCTATTTAGGAAGAATTCCTTAAGTGTGAAACGCTAGATGAATGCTCTATAGAGATATGCAACATCTATAGCAGCTTCTAAGGATTTAAAGACGCTTTCTACTTGCTCTTCTAGGATCTAGACGAAAAACGCTAAACTAAATGCAACCTTGCATAGCTGCAATAGACTAAGTTAGCTAAAGAGTATACTGCTACCTTTAAGCAACTTAGCATCTAACTAAACCTTACTAAAGAGACTAAGATCTTTATATTCTATTAAGAACTTAAGGATGATGTTAAGGATGAGATTATTAAGCTAGATAAACCTAAAGACTTCCTTTAGTATGCTAATATAGCTATTAAAATTAATAATTAACTTTTCGAACGATATAAGGAAAAAGGTGAATAATAACAGGAAGCTAACTCTAGACGTAAATATTAGTAGCAACTATAGCATAAGTTTAACAACTAACGAAGCGATAATAAACCTTATAATAACTAGAATAATACCTGCTAAAGCACTGCTTATGGATAATATAGTGGACCTATAGACCTTAGCATAATAACTAAACCTAACGACAAAAAGCCTTAGAACCTTAAGTGTTATAACTATAATAGATAAGGATATATCGCTAGAGATTGCAAACAGCCTAAGAAGCTTCCCTAGAAGCTAGTAGCTAAAAGACCCTAATAAGTTAATATAATTGCAAAAGCTTTATATGCAGCCTAGTTATAGACTAGATGTTATGATGATAATTGCTGAATCTACCTTGACGATAAAGAAAACTTAGGATATTATCTTAAGCTTAAAACCTTAGCTATAATATATTAAAGCAATAGTAAGATTGCTAGAAAACTAGCTAAACTACTTAATAAGATATTATAGGTCTAACGATTAGAACTAGTTATAGCATACTTAACTTATTAACAACTTTACCATGAGGAATGATAAATCTAAAGAGAAATGGAAGAAATCTAGTAAGAAGACGCCTGATAGGCGCAACTATACCTATAAGAGGAATCAGAGGAAGAACCTAAACACTAACATAACCCCCTAACTGAATAACAACTCCTCAGTATAACTAGCAACTAGACTTTTAGAGAAGGCGAAAGCTTACCTTACGACTTAGATGAACTTTATGATGTTGCTTAATAATATGCTTAAGTAGAAATCGCTTATAGGCTTACTCCTAGCGTAGATAACTTTAGCTCTAAAGAAGAATCTAATGACTAGGAAGATAATATTAAGTAACTCCTAAAGTACTAAGAAATTAATATGCTATAAGATAAATAATAGCGTTACTTTTATAGCACCTTAGCAGACTAATAAGACTAAAACTATACCTCTTAGCTATATATAGAAGACTACTTTATGCTGAGAAGCAACTACTAACTTTATTAAACCTTATTCTAGCCTTAGTATTTCTATAATAAGTATAAGGAATATATAAGAGATAAGTATAACTACTAATTCTACCTTAGAAGACTTAATGATAAACCTATTAGGTATGTCTATACTATGTATATTATGATTAGATAGATAATGACGACTTTTGATAGGAAGATTGCTACCTTCTAACTAAGCTTTTAGTTCCCTATAAGATGCTAATATAATAATAATATAAAGTAGGATAAATGCTAATAGGATAAATATTAAGTATACTACTAAGAAAAGGTATATGTTTAGAGAATTATAAGAAATAGACTAAGACTACCTTAGGTTAGGATCTATAAGAATAGCCTTATTAAGGTAGTATAGGAAGGAAAACAAATTACCTACTTAGGACTACTAGAGTAGTTAAAAAACTAGACTTACCTACTAACGATAGATCATAATAGGCAATAAGGGAAAGATCTATCTACTAGATGTCATAAGGATATAAGAACAATATAGAACTTAAAGTTACTATTAACGATAAAACAATACTTGCGCTAATTAATAGTAGAGCTAAAGCAAACTTTATTACCCCCTAAGCTATTAACAGGCTAGAAGTATAATAGGGAGGAAAAGAACGACTATACCCCCTACATATAGTAGAAGGAGAAGAATTTAAGTATAAAGGAGGTACTATCTATAATAAGACTACGCCCCTTAAGATAAGTTACTTAGATTAGAAGGAAAGAATCTAATTTAATATCGCTAATATAGGAATATATAACATAGTGCTAGGATTACCTTAGCTATAAATAAGCAACCTATAGATAGATTAGAGTAAAGGCTAACTTTATTAAGATTATGACGACTTAGTCTTTAAGTAGCCCTATTAGAACTAGGCTTTAAACGAGTTAGTAATATAAGAAACAGCAAAATAATATATCTGCTACCTTAAGGTAAAGGAAGCTGTATTACGACTAATGATGATGAAGGATCTTAAACTAAGAGACCTGCTTCTGTCTATCTTAGAAGAATATAGAGTTTATGAGAAACTCTTTGTAGCTAAGTTAGAAACTAGACTACTTAGATATATAAACTTTAACTATGAAATCCCTCTTAAAGAAGGAAAAGAACTACGCTTTAACAAAATCTATAGCTTCAACCTAACTAAGATAGAAGTATTAGATAAGTACCTTAATGAAAACCTTAAGAAGGGTTATATTAGACCTTTAATATTACTAGTAGGAAGTTTAATCTTATTTATACTAAAGAAGAATAGAAAATTATAACTATGTGTTAACTATTATATGCTTAATAAAATGACGATTAAGAACTGCTACTTATTACTGCTTATTAATAAGATGAAAAGACTCCTCTATAGAGCTAACTAGTTTATAGCTTTTAACCTTAAAGGTGCTTATAACCTGATCAGAATGAAGTAAGGAGAAGAATAGAAGACTGCTTTTAGAATACGTAAAGGATATTTTAAGTACCTCGTTATGCCCTTTAGTCTTACTAATGCTCCTATAATATTCTAGAATATAATTAACTTAGTCCTATGCAAATATGTTGATATTTATGTAGTTGTTTATCTAGATGATATCTTTATATTCTTACTAACCTTTAAGAAGCATAAAGAAGATGTTTACTACGTCTTATAGGCCTTTTAAGAAGCTAAACTCCTAATTAAACCTAAGAAAAGCGAATTTTATATATAGAAAGTTGAATACCTTAGATTTACTATTACCCTTAGAGAAGTCTAAATGTTAGAAAATAAAGTTAAAGCTATTAAAGAATAGCTAGTACCTAAGAACCTTAAGGAAGTCTAAGGATTCTTAGGTTTTATTAATTTTTATTGAAAATTCATTAAGAACTATAGTAAAATTAATGTAGCTCTTATTAACCTTAGCTGTAAAGATACCTTATTTATATAGGAAGAACCCTAATAAATAGCTTTTTAGAAAATTAAGGACCTTATTAGCAGTAAACTAGTACTAATAATACTAGACCTTACTAAATAATTTGAAGTAGAACTAGACTCCTTAGATTACACCCTTAGAGCATAACTTTTATAATGAGACTTAGAAGGATGGTTATATCTATACGCCTTCTTCTCATGTAAGCTCTATAGATTTAAGCTAAACTATTAAATCTATAATAAAGAACTTATAGTAATAATTGAAGCTTTTAAGGAATAGAGACTTAAACTTTTAGGAATGATTTATAAAGTACTTATGTACTTAGACTATAAGAATCTCTCATACTTCATAACTTCGAAAGTGTTAAATAAATGATAAGTTAGATGGTTGGAGTTCCTCTCTAAATTTAACTTTAGGATTATCTATCGCAAAGGATTGGATAATAGTAGAGCTAACGCTCTTAGCTGACAACTAGACTATAACATCCTAGTACCTAAAGAAACTTAGGTGATTCTTAAAGGAAATAATAATAGAGACCTAATGCTAGCAGCTAAACTCTTAATAATAGCTGAACGATTTAGTATAGGCCTGCCTAGCGAACTAGACGATAAAGCAATTATAGAGTTTCACGCTTACCTTATATATAGTTACTAAGGAATTATAAAAACCTAGAAACGACTATAATAATAATATAGAGAAAAGGTTACTAGAGAACGTATAGTAAAAGCGATTAAGGATTATGAGGTTTGCCTTAAAAGTAAAACTACTTAATATTAACCTTATAGTATGCTATAACCTTTGCTTATGCTGCAAACCGCCTAGTAATCTATATTACTTAACTTTATCGTTAAATTACTAAAGTTATAAGAACCCCTTATGGGAGTATACTATGACAGCGTTCTTGTTGTTGTGGACTAACTTATGAAGTATGCCTACTTTATCTTATATAAGGAAGTAAGCAACGCTGAAGAATGCGTATATATATTCCTCAAATATATTATTGCTAACTATAGAATACCTAAGGAAATTATATTAGATAGAGATAAGATCTTCACCTCTAACTTCTAGAAGTTAATTATATTATAACTTAGCATTAAGCAATCTATATCTACTGTATTCCACCTGCAGATAGATAGATAAATAGAATGAGTTAATTAAATCCTTAAAATATACCTCTATGTATATGTTAACTATAACTAAGATAACTAGGTAGTATTACTACTAATAGCTTAGTTTGCTTATAATAGTGCGATAGGAGAAAGTATTAAGGAATCCCCCTTCTATCTTAACTATAGATTTAAACTAACTATATATAGGGAACCTTAAGTAGGACCTTAAGTAGTTAGAGTAGTAGCCTTAGTGCGATAAATCTAAGATATCTAAAATAGTGTACGTAAAGAACTTAAATTTATATGATAGAGAATGATAAAATTTAGCAATAAGCGAAGGATTGAGGGACTAACCTTAAAAGAGGGAGATAGCGCCTACCTTATATAGCGAAATATTAAAATAAAACGACTAAGCGATAAACTTAACTATAAAAAACTTGGACTTTTTAAGATCTTATGAGTAATCTTACTAGTTAATTATGAACTTAAACTTCTAGAAACTATAAAGTGTTACTTAGTATTCTATGTGTTACTTCTCAAACTAGCACTATAAGGATTATAGACTAATAATATTATTATTATAGAAGATAATAAACTAGAATATGAAGTTAAATAAATTATTAACTACTTTAAGGAGTTAAAAGGTTATTAGTACCTCATTAAGTAGAAAGGATATAGATATAAAGATAATACCTAGGAACCTATAAAAAACCTTGCTAATGCGACTGACGAACTTACTGTTTATTGGTAATAACACTAAGAATAGGAAGTAACACCTACGCTAGATAAATAAGTTCGCACCTTAAACACCTCTAGCTACTAATATATCTAATATCTATATAGATATATTAGACTACTAATAGAAGTAGATAAACCATAATAAGGAAAACTATTAGTTTAGTTAAGAATACTAAAATGTAATTAAGACTCCCCTAATAAAAAGTTTAGAGTATTAGGATTCTAATTAAGGATTAAATTTAGATCTATCGTACTAAAACTACTTATAGACTAAACTTCTAATATAGGAGATGCTACTGCCTCCTCTTTAGTAACCTCCTAACCTTTCTAAAACACTATTTTCTTCTGCTTATATAAGCGATCTAATTACGCTATAGATTTATCTAACTCAGCCTATGCAGCATGCAGAGCAGCAGCCTTCTTTCTCAACACCTCCTCTTTAGCTACTTTAGCATCCTCTAAACGAGCAGCCTCGTTAAGTAAACGATTAACTATAATAAGATTAGCGAAAAACGCGGCAACTATGTAAATCTAATAGACCTATAAGCATAAACAGCGTTAGCTGCTGCATCATACGATTAACCTAGTTAAGTATACTTACTATAAACTTTACTACTAGGAAGAAGCTTATAACGCTTCCCTAAAGAACGATAATAAGAATAAGGTATGTTGACGATAAAACTAAACTTAGTAATATGTAGCGTATAATTATGACGATAAAGAGTAGAGGTAGTACTTGATTTTGATTTTTGAATGCAACCTAATATAGTATTAGTATTATGAGTAAATTAAGAAGCATAACTGATAGATCCCTAACCTAAGACTAATAACCTACTTATGCTAGGTCTTGAGGATAAAACCTTTAGAGAGGGGACCTAATATTATAACCTATAAATAAGGATAATAGCTGAACAACCTACTTAGGCGTTAGGCGGCTAGGATAGGATATTTATACTGTAAGATCATAGGAATAGTAGGGACTCACTTAGTATGGAAGAACTATAGTATAAGTTATATAATAATAAGATAAGGAAACGATTAGTAGAGCATAGGAAAGGACGCTTAGTGATTAGTTAGCCTAGCTAACTAATCGCAATCACCTATACATATAGGTGATCACCTAGAAGTAGATAAAGACTATTATTTAAGACTTATATATAGAGTAACCTTAAGCCTAGCTTATAGTTATACTTCTATAGCTCTTTAGCAATCAACTTAGTATTTATCCTCAGGATACTCTCAGCTTACCTTTACTGCAAATTACTTATTAAGTTTAAGACTGATCACTTTAGCCTCTAAAAAACCTAATCTACTATTAGCTACAACCTACAACCTAGACTACAACCTTAGTATACTGTTACTATGTGTTAATCCCTAACTTCTGTTAGCAGACCCTACTGTTGGATAGCTGACCGTAACAGCAAGCCACTAAGACATCTAGCGGCGATATCAACGATATTATTGAAGAAAAGTCCTGATTTATTCACATTACGGAGTCTGAGATAAGCCACTATTGCGAAACGCAGTATAGCGCCCTGCTTTAGCAGCGGTTTTCTCTTATGAAATCGTCACTATAGAAAAGATGTGAAGAAGCTGAAGGGTAGAACGAAAGACGAAAAGGCTAATCTAAGAGATAGGTACTCACAAAGGCACCTCCTTTAATTATTAGAACATAGACCATATACATAATAGTCCAGATTTTAAATCAACTGAAAGAATAATTAGTTTACATACACATTTATACCACGTAGTAAAGATCCCATCTATAGAGTTCAATATTCCATTACTAAGTAATATGTTCTTTAGATAGAAGAGGAACTTCTTCAAGGAAGCGCATCCTATCCACAAGAACATGCTAGAGAGATCTATGCATAACAGGTTGTAACACGCAGCTCTATTAGCACTAGAGATATTGCAACGCCATATTCATCAGGTCCTTATGTTAATTTATATGAAGATTACTGCAAGAAACTTCAGCATTTCCTCACATACTAAGATAGTTTAAAGGAACTTTAGTAGTTCCTTATTGCTAAGATAGCTAGAGGGAACTTCAGTAGTTCTTTAAGTGCTAAGATAATTAGAAAGAACTTTAGAAGCTCCTCATATACTAAGATGGCCAGAAGGTTCGATGCCTATTTAGGAAGGTTGCACTTAAACCAGAGGAAACAGGCCACAGCGACCAGGCTCTAGGCCTGGCGGTACGCGGTACTCAATCGGGCATATTGGAAAGCTGGGCTAGGCTGGGCTGGCCGCGGGAACGCGGGTGCGGTTTGCTGCTAGCGGCCCTGGGCGATCCAATGTCACAGTGCCGGGGAGGTACTCTTCTCGTTGCATGATCTCGCTACAGCTGTTCCAGGTGGGCCCGTACGAATCACCCCTTTCATAAACCATGCGAACTGTCTGCAAGGAGGACCTTATGCTTAACAGGGCCAATGGGCGCTTGGCTAGGGCTTAGGGTTTAGTGACAGGCGATCACCGTCCAGCTTGTAGAGGAGGGATCGTAAAGGCACGTGGTGGCCAGGTATATCTCGGAGTATTGACACTGACAGGAGAAAACCCAAGATGACTATTGTTGATAGTCAGTTTCCTGTCTTATAAGTGGCAGCCTAGCCTGGGCATCGCCGATCTCCTTCAAGAAGCAATAGTTCTCACGCACACTCGGGATACCGAAGGTTACGCTCTCAGTTTCGATACCAATAACTAGCATGTCGTAGGCGACCTCAGTCTCAAGTATTGAGGCCTTAATTTCCGAAGCATCCAGGATTTTACCAAAGTTCTGCTGTGACTCGGTCGTCAGGTGTCATGGCAGGAGAAGGCCTGTCGCATGAACATGGACGGTCGTTCGAAAGTCGGCTGACGATATGACTCCTCGCATGTCACTCATCATTGACACGATGCAGCGTGATGTGCAGAGTATGCCATCCAAATTCATACAAATGGAGCGCAGATCCCATCCCACCCCCTTTTGAATGAATGGCCATCCGTCTGTGTTGCACAAAGCCATGACTCTGTCTCTTTTAAATCTCGAGGCGCAAGATGAGGTTCCTCAATTCTCTTGTCAGCCTCTCCTGGCTCGGCTCGCAGGCGCTCCTCTTCGCGGACACTGTGACAGCCCACCCCACTTCCACGGATGTTACTTTCATTGATGATCCTATTGTCAACGAGACCACGGCATGGGCCCAGCTGGATGATGATGTTGGATACCACGGTCCGAAGAGGCGCGATGACAAGACGCCTCTGAGGATCATGGCCCTGGGCGCCTCTATTGTCTTTGGTGTCGGCTCGCCCGACGAGAACAGGTTCGTCTCATGAAGCTGAGTATGCCCGAGAGTATCTCTTTGCTAATCAGAGCCTTGTATCCAGTTACCGTAAGGTTCTCCGCCAACAGTTGCGCCATGACGGCCACCCCGTCGACATGGTCGGCACCAAGAACAGCGGGAATATGAAAGATAACGTAAACATCTTAGTACGCAGGCCCGTTTAACGACAGAATGACTGACCGAAAACAGGACGTCGAGGCTGTATCTGGGTTCATCGTTTCTGAAATTCACGACCTCTCCAAGGCTTCCTATAAGTTCAAGCCCAATATGGTCATCATCAACGCTGGCACCAACGACATTGTGCGCAGTATTGATAATGCGAACCAGCACATCCGCTTCCGCAACATGATTCAGGGCCTCTGGGACAACATCTCCCCCGGGACTGTTGTCATCGCCACAACCATCCTGCCGATCGGTGGTGAAGCTGATGCTAGACGTCAAGCCGTCAATGAGAAATATCGTGAGGTCGTGCGGGAGCTGTACTCCCAGGGACGACCCATCTTCCTCGCAGAGATGGATGGCCACATCGCTCTGTCGGATCTTGATGACGGTGTCCATCCCAACGCGCAGGGGTTCAAGAAGATGGCCGGGCCTATCTACGCCGCCATCGGCCGTGCGAGGCTTCAGGGCCGACTGATGGAACCTCTAGACGCCGGGGATGCTCTCGATCAAGGAGGTGTCGGCTGCCACAAGGTGCCAGGCAACGGTATCAACGCTGGTGCTCTCACGCAGGTCGGCAGTGGCTACGATGATGGTGAGTACATCCACGACGCTCAGGACATGGGCGCCGTTACCACCATCACTAGCGACTGGGATCGCGACCAGTGGTTCTTTGCCCGCATCTTCCGCTCGGACCGTGATGATCTGCTCGGTTGGATCAAGAACGGAGACAAGGTCCTATACGCTGTGCGCAGAAATGACGGCGACGGCAAATTCACCCTGATTGGCGACCTCGACGTACACGACAACTGCATTCAGAGAGGAGTCCAGTGGGCTGACCTCAACGGCGACGGGCTCGATGACTTTGCCTGCATCGGCTCCGATGGTGCTGTATATGCCAGCATCAACAACGGCAACGGTGGTGGCGGCACACTGCCCACATTTACACACATTGGTACCTGGAAGGCCAGGGACCCTGCCTACGCGCAGGCCGACATCCGCATCGCCGACATTGACGGTGACGGACGCGCCGACTTCGTCGGTCTCAGAGGTAACGGCGACGCTTGGGTCTGGCGCAACGGTGGCATCGGCAACAAGCCATCCTACTTCCAGGCCATGGGTAGGCGTTTCGAGGGTAAAGGCATGGGCAACCTCGCTGGCACACGCTTCGAAGATCTCAACGGTGACGGTCGCGCCGACTGGCTCTGGGTTTCCGACAACGGACAGACGACGACGTATACCAACTCGCGAAGCTGCCACTGAGGCAAGGAAGGTGATGGTCTCTACTCTGCCTGGCGAATCGGCACCAACAAGGCTTCGGGCAAATCTCCAACGCACACGGGCGGCATGGCCAACGGTATCCGGAACAGGATTCACTTTGCCCGTGTCTACGGCAGCCCGCAGGACTTTGGTCTCCTATCGCGCAAGGACTACGTCTGGATGGAGCACAGGGAGCTCTCCAAAGGGAAGCATGAGTTCAAAGTTAGGGTATGGAAGAGCAAGGGTTACGGTGCGACCAAGCCTAAGGCTGACGGTAACTTTTACTGCGATATAACGGGCAATGGGCGCGATGACTACATTTGGGTTCTCTCTAAGGGCGAGATGGACCTGTTTGAGAATGCTGGCAAGGACTTCATCGCCAACGGCGAGAGTTACTGGAAGCAGCCGGGACAAAAGGCCTTCTTCAAGCCGCCCAGGGATCTCGACCGTCGCGATATCCATCTGACCGACTTTGATGGCGATGGCAGGTGCGATATCATTCATGTCGACCACAACAACGGGAACCGCGTGGAAATGTGGAAGAACAACTACACACCTGGAGGGGGTTTCAACTGGCAGTACATCGCCAACCCGGCCCCTGCGCTTAACTGCCCTGAGAAGCGCGGCGTCGGCTTCCGCGACTGGCCGATACGTTTCGCCGATGTTACGGGAAATGGAAGAGCCGACTACGTCTGTGTTGAGAAGGATGGCCGCATGTGGGGGTGGACGCAGGACGGTAACGGCGGCTGGACGCATGTCGACCAGTTCTTCAGCGCCAAGGGCCACGACCGCGCCAACCTGCAGTTCGCGGACGTCGACGGTGACGGTAAAGCCGACATCATATGGATCGAGAAGTTCACCGGCGACTCTTTTGTGTACTACAACCTCGGCCGCAGGGATATCGGAGGGTCTCGGTACCACTGGGCGACAATCCCAGCCGGAGGACCGGAGAGGGCGTATGTTGGAAGCTTCGCCGGTTCGTGCCAGTACTTCCCAGACTTTGACGGCGACGGCCGCGCGGACCTGCATAGTATTCAGGCGACATTCCCCAACACGGCCGTCACGGCGTACAACAGATGCGGTGGAAACCGCAACGGTGACGACTGGGACCCTTCGTACGAGCCTGAAATCGTTATGCCACCCCCGGGACAACCTATCGAGGGTACCCCCGGCGGTGGCAGCGCTCAGCCTATCGAAGACGGATGGAGAGAGATTCCATGCACGCACCAAGGCGTCACAGATGCCAGAAAGGACGCCGAGTGGCGCTGGGATCAGGTCCTGACGCCCGCCGCCTGGGCCGCCGCCCTCCGGAACTACAAGTCGGATAGTGAGTCGAACCCCGACTTTGCGTTCACCCGCTCTATCAGCAATTTCTTCAACGGGCCCGAGTCCATGGACTGCCACAAGCTGACGGGAGCCAACGGCTGCACGGGGGGCTCCTCCTTGCAGTGTAACGACACCAACGCCCCCGCGGGCTACTTTATCCTTAACTCGTTCCGCAACATCAACGCCATCCTGTGGAACACGTACGAGGCACTGGGTGACTCGTACGATGACGCCGCGACCTCGATCGACCCGTTCGGCAAAACTTTCTCTCCCGTCAAGGACAGCGATCTGAGCGTGGCCATTCTCATCGACATCCTCACCCTCGGCTACGGCGCCGTCATGGCTCCAACGTGGAACAAAGCAATCAGCAAAGTCCCCTGGGCGAAGAACAACGGCGACGACTTCAGCACGCTCAAGGATTTCACCAACGATATGGTCTTGGGTGGGTTTACCCTGACCAAGGACCTCATAGGCAACGTCGTGACTAGCCCGAACTCGGCCCTCACAGTGAACTTGAAGCTGATCATCAACGCGTGGGAGACGGCCATTGACAAGTTCGCGATCGAGATCTTCAGCGGTAAGGGCGACAGGCTGTCCAAGATGATTGCCAACGGCAAGATGATCTCCTCGGTAACCGTCATTCCTTCGACTAAGGAGCTTCGGGCAGACATTGACAAGGCTTTGTATGCCACGCTGATCCCCCTGGGCTGGAAGATCTCCAACCGGTATCTGAAATCTTTGTATGCATCCCTCAACCTCTCGCAAAGATCGGAAGAAGAAACAGATTCGGGGCAAAGTGCTGACGACATCTAGCATCGTCGATTCGAAACGCAGCTGCGATGCCGCAGACAACGACGAGTGGATAAAGCTGCGTATCACTAACGGCGCCATCACGTCCGAAAAGGTCTGCATCGACGACCGCGCTTACTTTCTCCTCGCCGCCGAAAACCCCAAGCAAGAGTGCGACGACGACAAGTACGGCATCGGCTGTTCTAAGTTCGACGGCCTCCCCGGCACAAGCGCCCTGGGACCCCTATGGGGCGGCGTTACGAGAGAGGACATGGTCAGAGGGTACGCGATTCTTTTCCCTTTCAACTGCCGGTGATCCTTCAGAGGATGTGAAGCTAACAGAAAGGCAGCTCCATCAACACCTTCAAGGCCCACGGCAATAAGAACCAGGAGAATCCTCGGGTGCCCGGAATCCTGGACGCTGAACAGATTGACGCCATGGCGGAAGTCAACATCCAGGCGCCGTACGTCTTCAACTTCCCCATCTGCGACGTCAACACATCGTTCATGGGATACTATGAGGGTGGTCTCGCTGGCCACGTCAAGAAGAGCTACTTCCCATGCAACCTCAACTACGATCTTTAATACCTAAAGCTGTAACTATCTTTAATAAACAGTTCATTTGTTTCTCTCAAAGTGCTCTGTATTAAGTCTAGGCACGGCAAATGCCCAAGGCGCAGCAGCATTACTCCCTGCCTCGAATATGATCTTTGAACGGGAGCTCACCCAATAATGAACTCGAGGCTGGCTTCCAGATGCCTCTCACAGCCTGTGTACGCTAGCGGCTGACGCACTAATACGTGCCCTTCCCCGCGATTAAGCACGGGCAGTCCTCATGAGTCAGATTTTAGGCTGCAGTCCCCCATATGCAACGCAGGGCAGTTGGATTGCATCAAAAATGACGTAACCACTGTTCGGGCTCGGTTTAAGGCATTTTCAATTCTTTCCAACCCTCTGCTCTCATTCTTCCTCCTCTCTCTCATGAGTAAAAATTGACATCTTCTTGACCCTCCATCTGTAAAGCAACTGCAAAGAGATCCCGCATGGCTACCGAGCATAATGGCTCTTGATATGGACTTCGAGAATGATCCTGAGGGTGAGTTTTGCCATCCTCTAACCCTAATTGTTAACTCCGAATGCTGACTTAGATGATATAGAATACACGGAGTCTGGACACAAAAAGACGGCCACCTTTGATGATATGAACCTTAAGCCTAATCTTATCCGTGGTAGTAAGTCCCAATGATACATTGGAAGAATTATGCTACGTCTAGTTGCTAAGCAAGACAACCCGCTAGTGTACGCCTACGGTTTTGAACGCCCTTCGTCTATCCAGCAATGTGCTATCATGCCCATTCTCAATGGCCAAGATGTAATTGCTCAAGCCTCCTACGGTGCTGGCAAGACGACTACTTTGGTTATCTCCATCCTTCAGAAGGTCAACCCTGATCTGAAAGCCTGCCAAACTCTGATCTTGGCTCCCAGCCGCGAGTTAGTTATGCAGACCCAGGAGTTCATAGTTGCTATTGGCGACTTCATGAATATCCGGTGTGGGGCCTGTGTCGGTGGAGTCAGCGTGCTCGACAACGAGAAGGTTCTCCAGGATGCCCCCCCGGTGGTGGTTGGAACACCTGGCCGCCTTAAGTACATGATACAGCGTGATATCCTCAAGACTGCGAACATAGAGACGCTTGTCCTTGACGAAGCTGATGAAATTATTGCTGTAAGCGTTTGGGCAAGCGTTGGATTCTCTTACGATTGTTACTAACCAAAGTATCCTAGCGTGGTTTCGCGGATCAGATCTACGATATCTTCCACCTTCTTTCAAAACCGGTCCAGGTTTTAGTTACCTCTACTACAATGCCAAAGGACCTTCTCGAAGCTACTGGCATCTTAATGCGTAAACCCCGTCATATCTACATCACGAAGAAGGACTTCCGCCTCGAAGGCATCAAGCAATTCTATGTCAATATTGAGAAGGATGAGTGTAAGCTTGAAGCCTTCCTCCACTTATGCGCAAGTATCACGACTTTTCAGACAATCACCTTCTGCAACACCCGCAAAAAGACCGAATGGCTCAAGGAGAAGATCAATGTCCCCAACCTTCCCTTCTCCGCCATGCACGGGGATATGCCCGCGTTTGAACGTGCTGAAATCATGAAGCAATTTCGTTCTGGTTCGGCGAAGTTATTGGTTGCTACTGAGCTCCTCGCCCGTGGTATAGATGTTCAGCAGATTCCTTTGGTTATCAACTATGATCTGCATGCTAACTATGAGGGTTATGTACATCGTGTCGGTCGTAGCGGACGCTTCGGCCGAAATGGTGCCGTTGTCAATTTGGTTACCTCGGATGATACCTATCTAATCAGTAAGATCGAGGATTTCTACAATACTGAGATAGAAGAGACGACTCTTGACAATCTCAAGCTCTATTTAATGGAGCAAGAATGGGCTAAGAGTAAAGAGGTCTCCCCCCGCCCGGCGAGAACGGCAGGCCCTTCGTAACCGCGTGTAGAGGTTTTGCCAGTTCTAAAGGATACGTACACAATACACACCCAAGTCAATTTGTCAAGTGGCCCAGGGCTGAGTTCCGTCTTGCACTATGTCTGAGCAGATTCAGGGCGAGAGTTTCCTCTAACGCTCTGTTGGGCAAAGTGGCCAAGAAGTGCAGTATGTCCGAGTAGGTAGGTGTCACAGGATCCGCAGTCAGGCGCTGCTGCATTTATCTAACAAGGCTGCTATCAGCATTAGGACTTCAATCTTTACAGCATTCCCAGCTCACGAGGCTCTAGCGTCATTTAACCATAACTAACTCCTCTGATACTATCTCATTACATTTAGTTCAAACTTTGCCTTCAATTAATTCAACTTGGTCTATTAAGCGGATTAAAGCGTTTGCTGCTTTGTCCTGCCTCTTAAGGTCTGTGAACGTCTACGGTCGGCAGCATAGTGTGATGCTCTCAACCCTAGGCCCTAAATCAGAGCGGGGTCCTTATGTTTGAGTCTGAATTTGCATTATTAGTCGCCTAAATAGAAAACTATGCCTCTAACTTATTCTCACGGCATCCTACCTATAGGGTTGATCCGCGTTCTGGATCTGCGACTATCGCTAAAGTTGTCTAAAGTTCTAGAGTGTGAGATCTACGTAGTCTCCCTGCGCGATGATAAAAAAGTACTATCTGAAGAGGCTCTATTATACTGCTAGGGCTCGCTATAAGGCAGTATTCCTATCTAATATGTTTTATCGCCTAAAGATAAGGATAAGAAATAATTGCTAGTTACGCCTATATTATAACCTATAAGTAAGGATAATAGCTAAACGACCTACTTAAGTATTAAGTAGCTAGGATAGGATATTTATACTATAGGATTAAAGAAATAATAAGAACTTATTTAGAATAGAAGAACTATAGTATAAGTTATATAATAATAAGATAAAGAAATAATTAGTAAAGTATAAAAAGGGATACTTAGTAATTAGTTAGAATTACTAACTAATCATAATTACTTTATATATATAAGTAATTACTTATAAGTAAATAAAAACTACTATTTAAGACTTATATATAGTATAACTTAAGCTTAGCTTAAAGTTAGATTTCTATAGCTCTTTAATAATTAACTTAATATTTATCTTAAGTTTATAGTTATAATATAGCCTCCTTATATAAAGACTATAGTAAAATTCACCTTATATATAGGTATAATTCTAGAAATACTATATAAGCACTTTAACTTATACCTTCTACTAATTAAGGAAAATAGTATAGAAACCTTATATGTTCCTACTAATAAGTAAACCCTCTAAATATTACTATATAAATTTAAACGCACGCTTTAGCTAAATAGACTAGTAGAATAGCAATAGCGTTAGCTATATAGCATAAGGCTAGTAGCGCTATATATAGTAAGGCTAACTATATTAAGGCTAAATAGGTTCTAAGGCTCTTATAGTAATACTACTATATAAGAGATAACTCCTTATCTAAAAAAGTTATTAGAAGAGGTTCTTATAGCTAGAAGTATAAAAACTCTATTAGTATAAAGCTTTATACTTATTCCTCTTCTTCTTCTTCTTCTTTATCTTATAACCTATAATAAATCTTAAAACTTTATAATATCTATACTATATAAGGAATATAAGAATACTAATCTTATATAAGGTATACCCTTTTTTAAGAATATAGCTAAAGGTATTACTATATAGAATAATATTGTTAGTAACGCTAGCCTATTGCAGCGTTAATTAAGCTAGGTACGCCTTATATGATTAGCGATTACGTAAGGCGCCGACCTCTGCGATTAATGCTGTAATTGCAGCTGCTGCCTCTAACGTAGTTAACCTTATCTATATTACTACTAACGTAGTTAATATAATATAATATTTACTGCCTATAATGCCCTACTAGCTAGCTAGTCCTATAAGACTAATACTAATTAGTAGTTAACTTTATAGTTACTACTATGCGATATATTAATTAACTATAGATTAGTAAGGCTCTAGAAGAGGTAATTTTATTAATATTTGTTTAGATCTATTCTACGTAGAAACGCTTAATTAATTAACCTATACTACTAAGGTAGTTATAACTTTAAAAAAGATAGCTTATTTTACTTAAGTTACTCTAAACTTACCTTTCTCTAATCTCTAAGAAGAGTATTAGAAGGAGGTAGAGAACTTAGAATTTTTAGTAATTTTAACTTAAAAGTAAGGGGTTAGATAGGTAGTTTTATAGGCGTTAGGCGTTATCACAGAAGGAAATAGCTTATATAAGTAGATAGAGGTCTAGTTAGCCTATGATGAAAAAGACTAAGCAGATAAGCAAGAAATATACTTAGGGTTAGGGTTAGGGTTAGGGTTAGGGTTAGGGTTAGGGTTAGGGTTAGGGTTAGGGTTAGCGTTAGCGTTATGGTTAGGGTTAGGGTTAGGGTTAGGGTTA